>JBBMKA010008455.1:0-108733 GCA_037833695.1 Sechiopsis laciniata | reverse complement strand
GCTCTCAGCCTCTAGATGATGACAACCTAACAAGATCTAGCTACGGAGTACCCTAGGGCTAACAGAGTTCAACATCAGCCACATTGCACAATAACATACAACATAATACAATCACAGATAAAACAGTCACCGCAACAATAGTAGTGCAATCCAGGGTACATAAATCTACATGCCAAATCCTATCAGATAAGTCATACAATCCTATCCACTAACAAGTATATTCACCAGCAGTAAGCAAGCAAGCCTATATACTAACAATTTTCAGTAAACAGAAATACGTTCAAACTCCTATCCACTAGCATGCTTAGAAAACAGTAACATACAACCAAAAAACTATCAATGTCAAGCGCAGGGTCACACAACCTCGACAAGGGAAATCCTTACCTGGAAAGTAAGTAGTAGAATACACAAAACTAGGCTCCTTGAGCAGCAGAACACCAATACGAGTAACAACCTCGACATAGCAATTAACAAGCACACAATTAATATCTATTAGCTAAATAATACCAGGTAACCAAAGGCACAAGGCTCGGAAAGCCATACCCCTAAACTGAGAAGACAGGCTCGGTAGAAGGCTTCAGCAAAGGCGAAGGCAAAGCTGTTCACGGACGTGCGTTGGAACGAGCGAAGGCAAGGCTCGATGAGGGAGAAGCTGTGGGTGAACGTCTCACTGGGGCGAAGGGTTCACTGGAGTGAAGACGAAGGTGGACGCTGCACGGTGGATCGATTTCGACAAGCGAATGAGCGTGGTCTCGGGGGTGGGCTGTACGAAGGTGAACCACAAAAAGGAATGGTAACCGCGAGGATACGAATAGCACAAGGTCGACAGATCTTAACAACAGACCATAGAAAACCCACGGAGAGTGAGAATGGTTTCGAGCAAAAAGTACTTGAGGCGAACGGCTGCTCGTGAAGACGCTGTGGCACGGAACGTCTCGGCGAAGGGTGCACAGACTGGGCGAGCGAGGGACTGTACACGATGATGAGCAGTGAATGGCGATGGAGAGGGCTTACGATCGCTGGTGGTGCGGCTCGGATCGGCGAAGGAGCTTGGCGAAATGGGTGATCTCGGTAGAGTTGAGAGAATTTTTAAGAGGGAGAAAATGAAATAGTACGGCTAGGGTTTTGGGAAATGGAGAAGGAGGGGTTTAAATAGGGCTTTTAAGTGATCCGGGCTTCGAGTCCTGGCGAGGGAGGAAATTAAAACCATTTTTTTCCCTTTTTCCCCTTTTAACCAAAAAGACAACCAAACTTCCCAAAAGCAACTCTGACCTTGGAACCTGAAATTGAGAAATAACTAAATTCAGCAATTTAACTGAAAAGTCCCGAAACCTCGGTTAATTACGAAAACTACCCCTGAAGGCAAAATTACCAAAAAGCCCCTAAAGGCTCAAACTGCCCTAACGGCCCAATCGAACAATCGAATAAACGACCGAACATACCTGGAGAACTGGAATGGAAATCTAGGCCGTTACAATACTCCCTCCTTTTATGACTTTCGTCCCTGAAAGTCCCTAAGACCAAAACAACTCTAGGCAAAAGTCCTCAACAACCTCTACTCCCAAGTAGCTTCCTTTGTCTTCCGATTCCTCCACTGAACTTAAACAAGTTAATCTCCCTGCTACGTAAAATCTTACGATCCTTGTAAAAGTCTGTACTGGCCTCTGACGAAAGTCTGTACGTAAAATCTTACGATCCTTGTAAAAGTCTGTACGTAAAATCTTACTGAACTTGAGAAGGATCTGCCACAACCTGACGAAACATCGACACGAGGACAACGTTGTGCACTGCTGCCAATGACGGGGAAAGCTAAATGATAAGCTACGAATCTGATCCGTTCAATGATCTCAAAGGGTCCTATAAACTCGAGGACTTAACTTCCCCGCTTACCAAATCTTAAAACTTCACGCAACAGTGCTACTTTCAGAAATACTTGCTGGCCAACCTTAAACTCTAAATCTCTATGCCGAACATCGACATAACCCTTCTGCCTACACTGTGCTATCATCATCTGTAACAGCTCGGGGCCCCAAAATTTGTTTGTCACCAACCTCTTTCCAGAACACTAGACACCTGCAACGCTTACCATACAAAACCTCAACAGAACCATCTGAATCGTTGACTGATAACTGTTATTGTGGGCAAACTCAACAAAAAACAGGCACTGAGCCCAACTGCCTGGGAAGTCTAAAACACCGACTGGTAACATAACCTCAAGAATCTGGTTCACCCTCTCTGTCTGACCATCTGTCTGAGGGTGAAAAGCAGTACTGAAAGCTACACTCGGTTCCCAAACCCTTTTGGAGCGCTCTCCAGAAGCGAGGAGTGAACCGAGAGTCACGATCTGAAACAATCTTCACTGGCACCCTATGGTACGGAACGATCTGATCTAAGAACAACTGTGCCCACTACTCTACGGTATAGTTAACCTTACCGGGGATGAAGTGTGCACTCTTAGTCAGCCTGTCCACAACAACACAGATCTGAGTAAACCCTCTTGGCGTCCTCGGTAACCTAGAATAAAATCCAACAAAACTCTTCCCATTTCCACTGTTGCACACTCAACGGCTGCAACAAACCTGATGGTTTCTATTTGGAACCCTTCACTTACTAACAAGTTAGACACCGGCTAATAAACTAAACAAAACTCTTTTCATATCCATTTACCAGAACGTCTGGTTGAGAACCTGATACAACTTGGTACCTCCTGGGTATCAAGTAAACGGAGAGCTACGTGCCTCTGCAAGTAAGTCGGCTCACGGTCCGGCGTCAGTTGAGACACACACCCGACCACTAAACCTTAAACCTCCGTCTGGTGTTAGAACAAAACAAAATCTCCATCTTCCCGATCTCTCTCTCAAACCAACCTTTTCATCTTGGGATCACTCAGCTAGCCATCAATGATCCTCTGCTTAAACAACGGCTGAATTTTCAACTGGGCTACCCTGGCGGTAACCTCTCAAACAACACTGTAATACCAGCTTGCTCGAACTCTCTCCACAAATGAACTTGAGAACTCAACAAGGTTGCAGAGCACGACGTCTTTCTATTCAGTGCATCAGCCACAACATTGGCCTTTCCTTGGTGATACAAAATCTCACAGTCGTAGTCTTTAACTATCTCAAGACACCTCCTTTGTCTCATGCTTAACTTCTTCTAAGTGGAGGAGTACCTAAGGCTCTGACGATCCGTAAACAGTGGCAACCTCACACCACACGGGTGGTGTCTCTAAAATTCCCAGTGTAAGAGCAACCGCCGCCAACTCCACAACAAGAGTCAGTAACTTTCTGTCAAAGGGCTTCAGCTAACATGGAGCATACACCATCACCTTACCAAGTTGCATCCAAATACAACCTCAACCAACTTAGAAACAACCCTGTACACTACACATCCACTCGTTCCCTCTAGAACTACCGTACTGGCTTAATTCAAACCGTGCTCCAACGCAGCAAGACCCTTAGTCTAAAGGACTTCCTTCTTTTAAAGCTTAACGTACCACGAAACTATAAGCATCAAGCATGAAACATCCTGATCAAGTACTAACAAGCTGCTAACACAATCCTTAAAACAACGAACCACTAGGGTCAGGTACAACACAGCTAGCAAGGCTTCCTCTCAAGTCAGGACTTAGAACTAACACGCCTTCCGCAACAACGAACCTCGACTAAAACAAGAGGATGTCCAAAATCTCAAAAGGTCAACCAAATTTTAATAAGTCATCAAAAGCGCTTGAACTAACCATTCACCACTTGTCGGTAGAGCTACCAACACTCGAGCTTAACAGTCACAAACTCCAACTCTTTCAAGGACAAAGGTTTCCATCTACTCACAATCGAATTGCAGCTCTTTACTAAGAGAAACAAACCAAGGATAGAAAACACCATCACCTCTCAGCCGTCGCGTCCAAGCAAAAGTGATAAACAATCACTGAGATGAAAAGAAAAACTCTATTTGAAAACCACAATCATTTCAAAGCAACACTTAGATACAACCAAGCTCAAACTCAAGTTACACCTCAGGCCAACTCGAAGATTATTGCGAATCTAACCCTGGCTGGGCAACTGACACTAAAGCTACAACCGAGCAATTGAAAACTCACTGTCTGGGTCTGAGTGAGCTCTGACAAGGATCTCCACGAGCTTATGGTCCTTCCGACCACCCCCAAACACACACTGCCGTAAAGATGGTCTAACAGCCAGCTGACTAAACAAGAATAAACCTTCTTCAGCAACACAACTACTCTGGCTAGCTCCAACTTCCTATATACAGGAGCAAGAGACCAAACACACTGCAGAATGTGTCGTTCTCTTACTTAAAGCATCAGCCACCTCGTAGCTTTACTCCGGTTAAACATCTCTACAACATCCTTAACAACACCAGTTGACAACTGCGTGGTTTCTAGTCAACCACAACTTTCTCTGACCCATCTGGGCTCTAACGCAACAACAACAAAGGTTCTTACCATCCAAGGTCACGTTTCAACGAACAACTCTTGTCTGTCGATAAGCAATCCAACAACGAGCAGAATACATCCGCAATCTCAACTAAAGGCACTTTTTAGGATTGTATCTTTAGACTGGAAGCCCAACTCCTCCGAAAACTGAGCACAGTCTCGCTCCAAACAAATAACTCTAGCGTGGTTTCCAATAACAACCCACACTGGGAACAAGCTACTCACAGATACACATGTGAGTACAATGACTAAGCTCTACAGAAGACCGAAGTCTAGCCGACTCTCATAGAGATGCCACCAGCTGACTCTCAACAAAGTCACAACCAACGACTGAACACCAAGGGTTCAACTCTGCACGCTCTAACTCTAACCTCTTACCCATCTCTCGGGTAAACTTAGGGAATGATACTCTCGGTCATTTTTTGCATATTTTTTCCTCTCGTGGCCATCTGGCAACCAACAACACGGATCACTTGTGCTACAAGATCAAGTGTTCCAACTGTCACGTTCGGTGCAACATCTAGAGAAACATGCTGAACATCCAAGGAGGTCATAAGAATCACTTGCACAACAGTGCGAACTAGGCTTGAACCTAGGCCTGCACACAAGCTTGGTGCCAACATGAAGTGCTGCTAAAACAAAACTCTAGGCCCTACAACAAATAGGCTAACAAGGTCACAACCTCTGGTAACGGTAACATCGGTAACTCGAACAAGAACTCTAGACTCATCAAACTGGCCTTTGGCATATCGTCCATCAGACATGCTCAAGGTTTACTTCTGAATCTCTGCTCGATGCTCAATGAACATCCCTCTAACCATGACTCTCATGGCTGCAACACTGTGTCAACTCGGCTATCTGTGCCAGAGACTCCTCTCGCTGCGCTACAAGCTACACCGGGGTCTTCGCTCTATATTGAGCCAACAAACCGGCCATCAACTATCTCCTGGCTGAAACAACTCTGCTCTAGGAGTCTCACTCTGAGGCAATGTAGTATCTACCCCCTCTCTCGGTAAAACAACAGTCGGGACCAAAGGTGGCCTGCGGGTCGGGTCCACCCTAGACGTGGTCTCATCTACAGCTAGCTCAGCTCCAACTCCTTGGTTGGTAGTACCAGACGTCCCTGCTCCTCTGTGAGTGATCGACATACTGGCGATCTACACTCAACCACAACTAGTCCACACTTGGACTCTCACTGCCAACAACAAAATAAGACAAGTATGCTAGATGCAAGTACTGTAAACAAAACCCTTAGCAAAAGAACTTTTGACATACCTGACGGCCGTTGGAGTGCTGATGTTCATGGGGACAAAAGACCTAACTTAGTAGGTCAGTCTACAGAATCTATGACTCTGAGCTCTGTTACCAACTATAAGAACCCGACTCTAAAATAGTCCTAAACCCAGTTCTTACTCAACATGCATGGTTATAAAACGGTTAAACTTAAACTTTAAACTAACCATTAAAATAATTTCCTATTTAATCATTTAAAACGGTCCATAAGATAAAATATAGTTGAGCCTCTGGCCAGAGTTACTCAAAACAAGGTTAAAACATGAAATCAGTTATACCCAACTACCCTGCATGCTGAATTAAGACAACAAAATAAAAACTAAAATAGCGGACGCCCATGATCAAGCAGCTCCTCCTTTAGTCGTTCCGGTGCTGTCCCAAGTTACCTAGTGGAAAAACCACAGAAAATAAGGGTGAGTACGAAGGCACTGAGTAAAAATCCCCAACCGGGTTACAGTACGCAAGACACATCATCTAGCATCCTAGCATACAAGCAGAACAACACCACAAGGCAGTCTCAACATAAGTACAAACATAGCATGCTCAAACCATCGAAAGTCTCTAGCTCTCGGCTAAGGATCCACTGCGGATCTCCAAGTGGGTTATCAAAATAACCTCAAGAATCTTGAGAGTCTCTAACTCTCGGCTACAGTGACCAGTACACTAGGCTGATCCTAGACGCTTGGGAGAATACCCAAGCGTCGGGCTCTAAACTGAATGGAAGATGTACTGATACACTAGCCCAAAGGAGCTCTCCTCCCGGCATCTAATGCACATACTTGCATACCGCATGCTCCTGTAAATCGAACAAATATAGGCCTACACAAACTATATCGGTCCAGGTGCGCATGCCTAATACTCTGAAAGGTGAGCACTGATCCACAGCAGACAAGAGGCCCACGACACCATACTGTGGCAGCCTGAATCACACCAAACCTGAATCACACCAAACGCCTGAAGCTAAAGGTCTTCCCAAGGCAGGCTTACACCAAGGAAAGGACCCCGCTCTAGCAGACCACAAACTAGGCTTATACCGGTGTGGTAGCTACTCCACACCCATTGACCGGGGGTAAGAAATCTACCTTACAGCCTGACAGGTGGAGAGACATACGTCGGTTCGCTCTCAGCCTCTAGATGATGACAACCTAACAAGATCTAGCTACGGAATACCCTACGGCTAACAGAGTTCAACATCAGCCACATTGCACAATAACATTCAGCATAACACAATCACAAATAAAACAGTCACCGTAACAATCGTAGTGCAATCCAGGGTACATAAATCTACATGTCAGATCCTATCAGACAAGTCATACAATCTTATCCACTAACAAGTATATTCACCAGCAGTAAGCAAGCAAGCCTATATACTAACAATTTTCAGTAAACTGAAATACGTTCAAACTCCTATCCACTAGCATGCTTAGAAAACAGTAACACACAACCAGAAAACTATCAATGTCAAGCACAGGGTCCACACAACCCTGGCAAAGAAATCCTTATTTGGAAAGTAAGTAGTAGAATACACAAAACTAGGCTCCTTGAGCTGCAGAACACCAATACGAGTAACAACCTCGGCATAGCAATTAACAAGCACACAATTAATATCTAATAGCTAAACAATACTAGGTAACCAAAGGCACAAGGCTCGGAAATCCATACCCCTAAATTGAGACGACAGGCACGACAGAAGGCTTCAACGAAGTCGAAGGCGAAGCTGTTTGTGAACGTGCGCTGGAACGAGCGCAGGCGAGGCTCGGCGAGGGTGAAGCTACAGGTGAACGTCTCGCTGGGGCGAAGGGTTCATTGGAGCGAAGACGAAGGTGGACGCTGCATGGTGGATCGGCTCGGACAAGTGAAGGAGCGTGGTCTCGGTGGTGGACTCGAGTGTGCGAAGAAGGGCTGTGCGAAGGCAAAGGGCAAAGAAGAATGGCAACCGCGAGCCTGCGAATAGCACAAGGTCGACAGATCTTAACAACAGACCACAGGAAACCCACAGAGAGCGAGAATGGTTTCGAGCGAAACGTACCTAAGGCAAACGGCTACTCGTGAAGACGCTGTGACATGGAATGTCTCGGTGAAGGGTGTGCAGATTGGGCGAGCGAAGGACTGTATGCGATGATGAGTAGCGAACGACGATGGAGAGGGCTTGCGATAGCAAGGAGCTGCGATCGCTGGTGCGTGCGGCTCGGATCAGCGAAGGAGCTCGGTGAAATGGGTGATCTCGGTAGAGTGGAGAGAATTTTCGAGAGGGAGAAAATGAAATAGTGCGGCTAGGGTTTTGGGAAATGGAGAAGGAGGGGTTTAAATAGGGCTTTCAAGTGATCCGGGCTTCGAGTCCTGGCGAGGGAGGAAATTAAAACCATTTTTTTCCCTTTTTCCTCTTTCAATAAAAAAGACAACCAAACTTCCCAAAAGCAACTCTGACCTTGGAACCTGAAATCGAGAAATAACCAAATTCAGCAATTTAACATAAAAGTCCCGAAACCTCAGTTAATTACAAAAACTACCCCTGAAGGCAAAATTACTAAAATGCCCTAGAAGGCTCAAACTGCCCTAACGACCCAACCGAACAACCGAATAAACGACCGAACATACCTGGAGAACTGGAATGGAAATCTTGCCCATTACACATACAACTGGTTCTCTCTTAAAGGTGTCAAAACTTATCTCAGGTGCGAAGCATGGTCCTCTCTAGTCTTTGAGTAAATCAAAATATCTTCTATGAACACGATGATGAAGTTGTCCAAGAATGCTTTGAACACCTTGTCCATTATATCCATAAACGCTGCTGGGGCGTTGGTCAGCCCGAAAGACATGACCACAAACTCATAATGACCATACCTCGACCTAAATATAGTTTTAGGGATGTCAGCATCCTGAATCCTCAACTGATGGTACCTGGATCTCAAATCAATCTTAGAGAACACCAAAGCTCCCTAAAGCTGATCAAACAAGTTGTCTATACGCGACAAAGGATACTTGTTGTTTACGGTGACTTTATCAACTCTCGATAATCTATACAAAGGCTCATAGATCCGTCCTTCTTCTTTACAAACAAAATAGGTGCTCGCCACGGGGACACACTAAGGCCGATGAATCCTCGGTCTAGAATCTCTTGCAGCTGAACTTTCAGTTCTCGTAACTCAGCTGGCGCCATACGGTACAAAGCTCTAGAGATAGGGAGAGTCCTTAGCTCAAGCTCGATGGAAAAGTACACCTCTCTCTGCGGAGGCAAACTCGGTAGCTCCTCAAGAAAAACATCTGCGAACTCCTGTACTACTGGTATCTGATCAACAGTCAATGGGGTACTGCTTTTACTTGACAACTTTGCCAAAAAAACCCCAAGCTCCTCGAGCTAATAAACGACGGGCTTTCACTGCTGAAATCAACGACAGACACACACCGCTATAGACACCGCGAAACTTGAAGCTCTGTTTCTTGGGCGACCTAAACACGACTTCCTTCTGGCGGCAGTCAATCATTGCATGTTTC
Organism: Sechiopsis laciniata; assembly: GCA_037833695.1. Lineage (NCBI taxonomy): Eukaryota > Viridiplantae > Streptophyta > Magnoliopsida > Cucurbitales > Cucurbitaceae > Sechiopsis > Sechiopsis laciniata. The sequence goes on along the minus strand of JBBMKA010008455.1, from coordinate 99,492 downwards.
TCAGCTAACCAATCCATACCAAGGATAACGTCAAAACCGCTCATAGGCAGAACTATGAGGGTAGCTACTAAAAGCTCTCTGGATATCTGTAACCGATTGCTCCTAACTTTCTCACTAGCTATCATACTTACTCCCGGAGGAGTTGTAACACACAGCTCAAACCCTAAAGGTTTGAGCTCCAAACATGCTTGTCTAACAAACAAATCTGATACAAACCCTAAAGGTTCGAGCCCGAATTAGTCTGCTCCGCCTCCTGACGAGTCGTAGCAAAAATGTGGCCCTATTAATGAGCCGGCCTGGCAGTTGCTCCGGCCTGCGTACAAGCTCTGGCCAAGTGCCCTTCCTTGCCACATCTATAGCAAGCTCGGGGTGAAGCTCCACAAATACCATAATGTGGCTTGCCACAAGTGTGACACTGAGGCAGCTGCCTGATTGTGCCCTGCTGGCAGTTCTACTGTCGATATTGCGGTTAATGCCGATCTCTACCCAGATACTGGCCCTAGCGGCGTTGCTACTGGCCTCCTGCTCGGGAACTACTGGAAGTCTCAAGCTTCCTCTTCTTACTAGAGTAAGACTGAACAATCTGAACAGGTGCATCAGGGGCTTGTACCGACGGGTACTTAGCATTATAAATCGTGGCCAATGCTACGGCCCCGGCATACGAATCTAGAGCGAGTGCTCGTACATCTTGAGCAACCTTCTTCCTCAGCCCGCCAACAAACTTCTTTACCTTAAGTTCTTCTGTGGCTATCAACTCCGGAGCAAAGTAGCTATATTCCAAAAACTTCTTCTCATAGCCAGCTATACTGTCTATTCCCTATTTTAGGTTTGAGAAGGCCTCCTCCATCTCCTGCTGGGCCTCTTCACTAATGTACTTAGCTCGAAACTCAGTCTGGAAAAACTCCCATATGACTGGTGGAGACCCTGCTGGTCTGCCTCTATCGGTGGACTCCCACCACCAACCGCTGTATCAGTCAGCACATGAGCTGGACACCTTGGCCCTAAACATCTGGACAGCTCATGACACAGAAAATATACTCTACCTAGCCCAACCACTTCGCTGCTACCAGCGGATTCTCGGAAGTATCAAACTCACTAGGCTTCCACTTAACGAAATCCTTGAGCCACTTGCCGTACTCAGCAGCTCCATCAACCACATCTGTCTCAACAATAATAAGCTTCTGCCCGTCTAGAGGCTGGTGGTGTCTGTTGAAGCAACTGTGTCAGCTGGGCTATCTATGCCCTAGACTCCTCTTACTACGCTTCTAACTGCGCCTGAGTCTCCGCTCTCTGTTCAGCCACAAACCGACCATCATCTCCCTCATGCCCAAAGTAAACTGTGCTCCAGGAGTCTCACTCTAAGGTAAGGTAGCGTCTACCCACTCTTTCGACAAATCAATAGTTGGGACCAATGGTGGCCTGCGGGTCGGGTCAACCCTCGGTTGGCAGTACCAGACGTCCCTGCTCCTCGACGTGTGACCGGCATACTGGCAATCTACACTCAACCACAAAGAGTTAGTCCTCACTTGGACCCTCACTGCCAACAACAAGTAACACATGTATACTAGATGCAGTATTGTAACAAAACCCTTAACAAAAGAACTTTCGACATACCTGACGGCCGTTGGAGTGCTAATGATCATGGGGACAAACAACCTAACTCAGTAGGTCAATCTACAGAATCTATGAATCTATGCTCTGATACCAACTGTAAGAATCCGACTCTAAAACAGTCATAAACCCAGTTCTTACTCAACATGCATGGTTCAATACGTTCAAAATTAAACTTTAAACCAACCAATAAAATAAATGCCTATTTATTCATTCAGAACAGTTCATAAAATAAAACATAGTTGAGCCTCTTACCAGAATTATTCAAAACAATTTTAAAATATGAAATCCATTATAACCAATACTATCCTACATGCTGAATAAAGACAACATATAAAATCAAAACAGCGGATGCCCATGATCAAGCAGCTCTTCCTCTAGCCGTCCCGGTGCTGTCCCAAGTTACCTGGTGGAAAAACCACAGAAAATAAGGGTGAGGACGAAGGTACTCAGTAAGAATTCCCAACTGGGGTACAACACGAAACATCAAATCCTCTAGCATCCTAGTATACATGCAAACAGTTATCAACACAGAAACTTTGCCTTGTGATCTCAACATAACTCATGAGTCCTCAAGAGTCTCCTACTCCTGGCTTAATGATCAGCCGTTTAAATTGATCCCGATCTGTTATACTCGAGGGTCTCTTACCCTCGACCAAATGACCAGCTCTTAAAACTTATCCCAAAATAGATAATCCTCGAGAGTCTTATACCCTAGACCAAGTGACAAGCTCTCAAAACTGATCCTAATCAACTCTCTTAGCTGATCCTGGGACATCCGGGAGGGTACCCGATGTCTGGCTCTAATTGGAACGGAAGTGGTGTACTAAGGACATTAGCCCGAGGGAGCTCTCCTCCTGGTGCCTAATGCGTGTGCACGTACACCTCATGCTGCTGTAAATCACGTAAATGTAGAGGTCTAAGACAAACTGCGCCGGTCCAGGTACGCATGCCTAAAGACTTGGAACCGATGTCACTAATCTAGAGTAGTGCGAGACCCGTGGCACTCAGCTGTAGCAGCCTGAACCATCGAACGCCTGAAGCTAAGAATCGTCCAAGGCAGGCTTGCACCATTGGAGGGGTTCCGCTCTAGCAGGCTACAGACTAGGCTTATGCCGTTGTGGTGAGCTAGACCACACCCGGCTGCCGGGGGTGGGAACCTGTCCTCACTGGTCCCGACCTGTGGGGACAAAGTACGTTATGTCTGCTCTCAGCCTCTGGATGAAGACAACCTAACCAAAGCTAGCTAAGAATACACATACCGTTTCCTAACAGATCAATACATGCTCAACAATAGAAACAACCTAGCATGGCACTACAAGCTTAAAAACAGGAATCACAACGCATGCCAGAAGGAACAAACCTAGCATGGTACCAACATGTAGAAACAAGAAACAACACATGCTAGCAGGAAAAAGAACAGCATACAATCCTATCCACTAACATGCTCGTAAATAGTAAACAGGCAACAAGAATGCAATCAATGTATGATCACAAGGCCCACACAACCCCGGTAAGAAATCTTTACCTGGAAATAAGTAGAACAAATAATACCGAAATATGCTCCTAGATCTGCAGAGAATTAACACAAGTAACAATCTAGACAAATAATAACAAGCAAATAATTAAAACCAACAGCAACAACAAGTCTGGAAAAACTAATGAACAGGGCTCGAGAAAAGTTATCCAAAACTGAGAAGAACAGGCTAGGCAGCAAGGCCTTGGTAAATACGAAACCTCACGGTTGGGCGACGCGGACGAGGTTCGCGGTACTGCGGCGAGACGTGCAGCAAACCTCGGCAGGGCAAAATACTGCTTGCGGCTGGGTGAAGGCTTGTGTGCTGGATAGCGAAGCTGTGTAGCTAGACTCGGTGAAACTGTGCGGAGCTAGTGTAACGCTAGGCAGCGATCTCGTGGGTGAGCGGATCGAAGGCGAACTGGCACGGCGAAATGATGAATAGCCATACGGATCAACGGCTGACGTGTGTACGGTCTCGGTGTGAGCAAACAGAAGCACGCACGTGCGATCTGCCGCTTCGGCGGTGCTACGGCTTGGGGAAAGGTGATCTCGGCGGTAATGGGGCTTACGATCGCTGGTGCGGCTCGGTCTGGGCGTGCTCGCGATGGCAGGGGTGCGATGGCGAAATCGGAAATGGGGAAGGGTCTCCGCTAGGCGAAGGGCAATCTACTGCTACGGTTTGGGCGAGCTTGATCTCGGCAAGAGGTGGAGAATAAGAGGGAGAGTTCTCAAAAAAAAGAAGAGAAGAAGAAAAAGAGAAAGAAATGAGGAAATCGTTCTTAAATAGAGAGCCTTTTCGCAACGTGTCAAGCAATCCCGGAACCAACCAGCCTTCGAGCCATGGCGAAGGCAACTTAAACCAATATTTTCTCCTTTTTCTCTTTTAACTTCTTTTAATCAAAACAACCTCCAACCTCTAAAAGCAAACTAACCCGAAAGTCCTGTAAATCATAAAAACAGTCCTGTTTCAATCAAGAGCAAGAATGACCCTGAAAGCCGATAAATTACCAATCTAACCCTAAGGGTAAAATGACCAAAATATCCCTGAAGGCTAGAACTGCCCTAACGGCCCAATCGAACAACCAAATAAACAACCGAACATACCTAGGGAACTGGAATGGAAAACTAGGCCTTTACACTATCAATTTGTCACAAATACTCCTGAACTTTTTTATGTATTCATTTAAAGACTGATTTTCTCTTCTTCGGTTGATTAAGGCCTCATTTAGATGTAGTTCATTCTCCTTAGTAATGGTAAGAAGAAATTATTTCAGGAACTTCCATACTTTTCGAGTGTCGGATCTCTCTAGTTGGACAAATATTTCTTTAGAGATGGTTCTTAATAGTCATTATACTAGGAGTCCATTATTGTTCAGCCATACAAAATGTAACTCATTGAGTTCATCTTTAACAACACCTTCCTTGTCCTGCTTTTTCTTCTTTTCAAGGGGCATTTCTCTTCTAAGTGCTTTTATAATCCCAAGTTCCTAATGATAGGGAGGACTTGGAATTTCCAAAGCAGGTAGTTTGTTAAGGTTAGTTTGATTGAGATAATGCTTGAACATTGATGAATGGTTTAGATAGAAAGAGGGGGTTTTTGTCTTAGCCATCAAACTTTTTCTTTTGTCCTTAGCTTTGACCATAAAAGAACCTAAAGTTAGCGTCTTTTCATCTTCCTCAAGCAGGAGAAACACACTAGAAAAAAGAGAACAAACGGAGACACTCAAACACATAGGAAGGTAATCTTCAAATTTCTTTTACGCATTGCCACAAATCATAGTAAAGGTAGAATCCTTACTTGAACTGACGACTTTATTAATACACCACTCTAAGTAAGACGATCAACCAAAAATAATATTATCAGTCTCGCACGCAAACTAGGTCCTACACAAAGTCAATATGCATAATTAACTAAATAAAACAAGGAAAAACAAAATGTGATTGAAACGACCCTTTAACACACAAATTGATGGGGTGAAACAGCAACGCACGACACATGTCGAAGCCAAGAAAAAACATGACAACATGGGTCTAACCACTGCGATCGTGACAACATGGCCATTCTAAAGACTGTGTTTTGTCATCTCGAATCCTCTTGATTTGTTTATCTCGATCATTGTATATGAGATGCCACTAGCTGTGGGCTCCCATCATGCATTTAAGTCGATTAATGAAACTAAGTTCTAGGTAAAAAGAAAAAAAGAAATAACAATCTACCATTGATGTAATAAAACAATATAAATTCCTCAAACCAAAAATAAAATAAAATTTTATAGCATTAAAATAAATAAGAAAAAATATTACCTTGAAATAAATTCCTTAAAAACTGGGCAATACAATTATGATCTGTTGAACTAATTGTACTAAATTGAATCAAAATGAAAGTGCAAAACTATCAAAACATGAAAGTAGAAGAAGAAGAAATTGAGAAGAGATAGCACACCGGTTTTAAGTAGTTCGAGAACTAGTCCTTGTTCACTATGACAATATAAGAGGATCACTCATTCATAATTGTCATTGAAATATCTCAAAAGCTCATAATGGTGGCTTGGACTTCTCTCTCTCAAAGAAGAAAATGAATCCAAGAAACTTTATATATAGCTCAATGAACACATCTCACAATTGGTTACTAAACCTAACCTTTAAACTAATCCAAAGTTAAAAGCAAATCTCACCAAAAGGTTAAAGTACAAATGATGATTAATTAACTTTTTACATGATAGTTGAGCTTTTTTTAGTTCAACAATATATTTGGGGTTGATACGCTAGTTAACCTATATCCAAAAACTTCTACTTTAACCCATGAGAAAAACTAGTCTTTATTGTGATTTAGGATATAATTACCAAAATCGATACTTTTTTTAAAAATATATATATATAAAAAAAATAATTAAACTATAACAGGGATTGCTAATCCATAATCTTATGATTAGTTGAACATATAAGATATCACTAGAGCTGAACTCCTTTTAGGCCACCAAAATAGACATTTTAATTTAATTTTATGTGTTTGTTTATTCTAATTTTTTAAGTTTCGAACGTATGAAGAAATTTTAAGAAAAAATGAGTTAAAACATGAAATAAATATTGTAGATTTAAGTGCTTAAAGAAAAATTGGGAATAAAACTCCTTTTTTAGTTGGAGTTCAACATTATAAAACGTTCGGAATTCTAAAACTTATTAAATTTCATCATTTTATTATCAATTATAATTAATAAATAAAAAAATTTACTTTCCAACCTTTAAATTTTTTTTCTTTTATTATTAATCATTGTTGTCGTTCATTTTAGTTCAATTTTATTAGTTACATCAATTAAATTAAATAAATAAGTTTTTTTAATAGAATAAATGCTCTTAGTTATCATCTCAAAAAAAATAAAAGCTTCTAGTCATCCACTAAATTTTAAAATAAATCTTACAAAATATCTAATTCCTACATTCCTTACTTCCCTCCTGATAGCATGATATGAATTTATGATACAACTAAGAACAATACCTATTTGCTTTGTTTTAATTCAAACGTCTATTCCACATAAATTTTTTATTACTACGAAATAAAATGTCGGCAGAACAATTTTAGACCATTGAACCCAAACTCTTAATTAGTAATTTCGATATTAACCAATGAAGTAATTGCCAACGAGAGCTAGCTTGCATTAGTGCAGCCTATAAATTAAAAGTTATAGATTTGAATCTTCTAACTCCAAATATTGTTAAACTTAAAATACAAAAAATAAAAAATCATTGGATTAATAAGGCCCCTTTTAATAACCATTTGGTTTTTTGCTTTTTGTCTTTGAAATTCAAATCTATTCTTACTCAAATTTCGTACAATGTGCTTCATTTTTCCTATAATGTAACGATAGTAGGTGAATGTTAACCAAATTTAAAAAACAAAAATAAGTTTTTGAAAACTTTTTTTTTTCTAAATTTTGGTTTAGTTACTAAAAATATAGGTAAAATATAAATATTCAAGTAAGAAAAAATGTATGATAAGAGAGTTGTTATAGATTGAAATATATACTTTGTGATTTTTATTTTTACTAAGGTGGGGGATATAGTTGGAAATTTTATCTGAAAGAAGAAAGATTATCTTTTTAGACTTTTTGTGACTTTAATCATTGTTACATGAATTTTAAAAATGAAAAATAATAAAAATATATTCCAAATTCAAAATTTAAGGGGATTTATGCCTTAAAACATATTACACGTGATGAAAGTTCTGTAGTTAGAAAAAAAGATCCATGAATAAAATTCTGAAGTGACAATTCAGATAAGAAAAATAGAATACATTAAAATATGTAGAAAAGAATCATTTTTGGTAAATCTAGAAAACCATTGAAAGCATCTCACAAAGTTCAAATTGTTTAAAATATTCGTCAAAGCTTCCAAATCAAGATAGGCATAAACCAACAAAATGGAACAAATTAAGCTATGAGAACTAAGCTCTTTTTAAGAGTTCATCCATACCAAAACTTTACTTCATAATAATTGCTCAATGTCAACACAGCTTCAAAGGATGAAAAGTTGTGTTGTGCATCCAGGGAATCAAAAGACTTGTAAATGTGTCAAGACGAAGAGTTTTAGCAACCAGTTGTCAAGAGAGGAAATGAAAGAATTTTTTAGGCAGTACGACCTCAATGGCGACGGCGGATTGAGCTTCGAAGAATTGTCAAGAGCGTTTGGGACGCTTGGTGCATTTCTTCCTTACTACCGTGCAGCCCGTGGCTTATGTATTGCCGATGCCGATGGAGATGGATCGATCACTGAGAAAGAACTGGATAAGGTGGTGGATTATGCTATAGAGTGTAAGTATAACATAATATAGTTCTCTTCCATTCTGCCATGCAGGAAAGTTTCCTTTCAAATGTGTTAATTATAAATAATATTGAACGTAATGAGTTCAAGAAACATTTGCTTTCCTGTAACCGCATTTGTTAAGGCAAGGAATGACGAAATTTCCAATAAATACAAACTGTATGGATATATAAGCTCGATTGAGGAACGAGTCGGATTGGATCGATTTTTTAAGAGAGAGACCGGTTCAATTTTTTAGAGAAAAAAATTGACCCCACTCGAATCAAAATTGGTTTTGGTTGGGTACGTTTACTAGTTTTGTTTTCTCCTTGTTAAATCTCACTCATGTATATAGTAAGGGACCAACTTTTTCATCCATATATAGTTTAAAGTGGTGGAGGAACTAAGAATAGATTGAGAAATCTCACAATTTATTAGGGACAACCGACTTAAGATATATATTATTTACTTTACACATAAATTTTTATACTTTTATTTTAAATTTAATTTTAAAAAATAATCAAATCATATTATACCTTCTCAAAAAAAAAAAAAAAAAAATCGTATCATATTATAGTACTTAAAGTGTATCTTGATATGAATATCATTTTTAGACGAATTTATCTTAATGATATCTTTAAAATTACAAATATGTCATTTTATTTTTTTATTATATTATTTATCATTTTCAATCCCAACGGAAGTTTGTATGTTCTTTTAAATATTATTTTTTGAAGTTTTTAATAATTGTTTATCCCCTTTTGATATTCCCATTGTAACTTATGCCATATAAATATTTAATAAAAGGAATGTTAGAATATGAAGTTCCCACTTTCATTCATAACTTAATTAAAAAGTTTATGAGTTCATCTTTGTTATATTTAAGGGTGTAAACTTAATCTATCTTTAACTTAATTAAGGATTTTGTATACAACTAAATATATAGAACTTCCTTTTAACACTTTTTACTAACATCTCAATTTTTCTTTCTCTCTTATATTTAACTCTATTTATTTTGTTTATTATTTATTGTTGCTTTTATCTTATAAATTTTTATTGAATTTCTTAAACTAACCTTCATCATTTTTTTATTTTGTTGCAAGTCTGATCATTTGTAATTAAAAAGGTCTTTTTTTGCTATCTTCAATTGTTTAAAAGTAGAGTCATTTTGGTCCCTCTCTCCATTGTTGAATGAAACAAATATGTATGACATGATTTTAATTTTTTTTAAACAAATTAACATTATGAAATTTTTACTTGCAAACTTGGAATGTATGGGGATTTCCTCCTCCCTCGCTCTCAGTTATTTAGTTGAAATATTGTGTTTAGTGTGTAACTCCCGATTTGAAGACTTTTTGAAATGAAGGAGAAAAAGAAGGCACAACAATGAATTAAGATTGGTTAAAGAAATTATTTCAAAAAAAAAAAAAAAAAGATTGGTTAAAGAAATTATCGTCATTTTAATTTTGAATATTTTTAGCTTAAGTTTAATTTTGGTTCATTTATATTATAATAACAAAAAATTTATTATTAAAAGTAAAATGGCTAAATTATAATTATAAAAACCTAAATATTACAAGATTAAAAATTGGAAGCCATATATATTATCGACACTACTAAGGGCCTGTTTGGCCGCCGCCTCGGCCTAGGTCGTTGTTTGGGGTGCGTGCCCACCTTCTTTAACTTTGTCCACTTTTTTTAAACGTCAAGTGATGGTTGAGGAATGATTTCTCCATCTTCATCTTCGTCCTTGCTACAAAAATCATTCTCCATTCCTGCGAAATTCATCGTATTTTTTCATGGGAATTGAATTCTCTACGAAAATTTTTTCCTGTTCAATTTTTTTGTTTTTAATGCTTTTTGAATTATAATATTAAATAATTAATTTTTCTTGTAAAATATTTATAAATTTCAAATATATTGTTAACGTCAAGAAAAAAATGTTCATTTGAATATATAATTTAATTAAAAAATATTTATTTTATCTAAAATGTAAAGTAATTAAATGAGATAAAAATAATTTTTAATAAAAAAAATTATAAACTGGACCGAAATACATTCTCCGTCCCCGTTTTTTCTCCACGGGAAATTTTGTCTTCCCATTCCCGTTCCCCACCTAACTGAGATTTCCCGACCGAAAATGGACATCTCTACTCACCCACATGCCCGAGTCTAGTCCAACCATTAGTAAAAAAAATTAATTTACTATTTATAAAGACTTGAACTCAAGACCTCTACCTTATATTTAATGCATACTCTAACCAATTAAACTCCTATATCATTTTCATAAATATTTGGATACTTTAATTTATTAATCATAAATATATTACAAAAAAGAAAACTAAAATAAAATATAAATTTTATTCCTATAATTAAATAGATTTTTTCAAGCTCTAGTTTATGTACCTAAAAAAAACTACATTAGCATATATGATAAAGTTTTTGCTATTGTTTAAAATGATATTCCTTATTACATTTTTTGCTATGAATTTTATACATATATTTATATTTTTTCTTTAATTATATTAAAAAATATTAATATTATTGAACAATTTTATACATATATTTATATTTTTTCTCCGCACATTATATTTCCTTTTTCCCCAAACTTTTGGTGTATTTAATAAAGATAGTTGTTAATAAAAAATATATATATCCAACAAAAAAAGAAGAGAAAATGTTTAATAAAATGCTTTAATAAAAGATGATATTCAAATTCCAAACATTATTTTTTTTTAGATCAATCCAAAACATTATATTAATGGATAATGAGGGTAAAAAATAACTATCTCTCAATTTCAATGGCAAATAAAATAAGTTTATTATTAAAAAAAAAAATCAATTTCAATTTGTATTTTTTATGAAACGAAATTCAATTTGTTAATAATAAGTGGATTATTAAAATAAACGTTATGCTCTTTTTTTTTTTCAATTGTAAAATCGTGAAAACATTTAGAGGAATTGGGCGGAATATTCAAAGATTAATGAAACATATTTACAAAGCTATCCAATTTCAAATTTATTTATCAATCTATTTTTCATTTTTTAAACAATCGAATTAATTTTAAAGAAGGTCAACCATACCCATTCAATCCATCGTTTTTTTTTTGTTTTTTTTTTTTTAATTTTTTTTTTTAATTTTTTAGTACATATGAGGAGAGGGAGATACAAATAACAGTTCTCAAGATCGAATTTATGGTGTTGATGTTGAACTAGTTTGCAACTAAACAATAAAATTATTGTGCCACTGACTCATTCGATAATCGTCTATTTTTATTAATTTTTTAATCAATAGTCATATACAAACAAATTTTTCATGATAGTAATGAGTCTTCCACAATTTTCTTCTTTTGACATCTCCATTAAAGTAATTCTCATGTTAAAACTACATTCATTTTTTCATGGTCAATCTTGGGTAGTTACATTTGTTTCAAAAATTTTAAAAAGAACTACCCAATTTTCTTACTACTTATTACCACCCCAAAATTTTTCACGGCTCAAATATATTTTGGTTAAATATCATTTTAATACTTAAAGTTCCATTTTGGTCTCTAACTTTCAAAAGTCTAATTTTAGTTCTTTAAATATCTATTTTGTTTCATTTTAGTTTTTAAACTTTCAAATTTCCAATTTTAGTAATTGAACTTTGTAAAAAGCTTAAAAATAGTCTTTGAATTAATTTTTTTAATCATACAAAATAGATGAGGTGGTAAAAAATAATAATTATTATCTTCTACTTCACCTATCCCACACCTCTCTGACTTGCAGTACGTTAAGAAAAAACGAGAGCATAAATCTTGAGAGAGGTGTGGTATGGGTGAAGAAGATAAACAATTTATTATTATTATTTTTTGCTTTCTCGCCTATTTCTAACTATGGTTAAAAAAAAAATTAACTCAAAGATTATTTAAAATTTTTTTTACAAAGTTTAAAGACTAAAATGGAACAAAAATAATAGTTGAAAGACTAAAATTTAACTTTTGAAAGTTCAGGAAACAAAATGAAACATTCATTATAGTTTAGGGACCAAAATAATATTTTAACTATAAATTTTTCACATGAACATTAGCCACAAACGAATATAAAAACAATTTATCTCTATTTATCTCTAATAAGTGAATAATACTGTTATCAATACATTTTTTTTTATTACAAGTATCGAACTCGTGACGGTGGAATGAAAATAAATTAACACCAAATAAGATAACCAATCGCGCGACCGACCCATTCGATTATCAATACATTTATAATATTATTCATTTGTTCTAAAAAAAATAATAGTACTATTCATTTTTAATTGGAATATTCATTTATTTATTATTATTTTTTTATAATGGTTGTTGTTATTTATTGTTTTATTTTTTTTTTGAGAAAAATGATTGTTATTTTTTTTAGTATAAGTTGGGGGAAGGGGATTACAAATATCGATTCCAGGGATGACCGTGAAATGAAAATAGATTAAGACCAAATTAGATAACCAAGCACCAATGGCCCATTCGGTATGGTTGTTGTTATTCAATCACAATAACGTAACTTTAATTGTTTTAATAATATTTATTATAGTTTTTAAATACTGATGTAATACAATATTTCATATTAAATTAGTCTAATAATATTTTGTTCCAATTATGGTCATGGATTTATTCATGTATTAGATTATAACATTTATAATATTATTTGAGTAATTATATTTCTTTTGATAAATTTAAGTTTTATCTCATGTTTTAAATTTCAATATTCAATTGGATTCGTCATATGATCCCTTAAACATATAAATGGATTTATTTTAAAGGGAATTTGGACTGTATAACAACTTTTTTACCACAGTTTACAATTATAGCAACTTTTTAAAAATAATTCGTTTATAGCAAATTCTGCTACTTTTTTAAAAATCTCTATTTACCTTTTTTTATGGAAGACTTTAATAGAATCTGTCATTCTCTAGTGATGAAAGTCTATCAATTTTATCAGTAATTGATTCTATCAGCACTTATTGATAGAATAATCTAATAGAATTCTATCAATTTTATTTATTAGTAATTGATTCTATCAGCCTCTATTGATAAAATCTATCAATATGGAAGTCAATCAATTTACATTTTTCGCTATATGTGCGAATATTTTCATTATTGTGCTCGAATATTTTAGCCATTTTGTAATATACATGCAAAAGTCCCATTTTTAAAAGGGTTTTTTTAAAAAAAAATTATTTATAATACTAGGCAAAAAAAAAAGTATTATTAATGACTATATTAATACACAATACTGTATTAATAACATATAATATTGTATTAATAATACATAATAATGTATTAATAGTACAAAATACTGTATTAATAATAAAATAATATTGTATAATAAGTATTAATAATATCATATTTTTTACTATAAATGCAAATATTTTTAAATTTGACTAGATTTGTAATTATTTTGTTAGAATTGGTTATCTAATACAATTTCTCTTTTAAAAATACAAATAGATACCTGTTTTATACATCAATGGAAGTATATAAAAACCATAATTGGTGTGAAATTGTATAATACTCTATTTTATTTCCTACCGTTATATATAAGTGTGTAATAAAGTACTTCAAGTCTTTTGGAAAATTTATGATAGTTTAAAAAATGTATGTCATACAATACTTTTTCATTAGATCCTATAATAATATTTTTGTATTATATAGTTAATTAAATTAATACGTTCTCAATGATTAAGAAGTCGTGGGTTTGAATCACTCACCTTCAAGTAGAATTCAAAAAACAAATTATAGTTATCACTAGGAGTGTTCACACATTCTCCGAGAACCGATCTGATCGACCAAAATTGACCAAATTAGTGTAGATCGGTCGGTTTTGTAGAACGGTCGGTCGGTGTCGGTTAAATATTTTGAAAACCGACCATTCGATTGGTCGATACAAAAAATTGAAAATTTCGAACGGACTGATCAAAGTAATGCAATGAACTTCAATTTGTAAAAAATAAAAAGAGGTACGGTTAGATATACATATTTGTCATAATTACATTTCATTTCTCATAAAAATAATATTTTTATCTTTTCTCTCTCTTATAACCCATCACATCCCACCTTTTCTCTTCCTTTACCTCTTCTCTTCCAATTTTCTTTATTTTCTTTCCTTCTCTCTTATCTCCCGTTCTTGACTTCCACACTTCATTTTCACGATTTCAAATTTTCATTTTTGTGTTCACAATTTTTTAAAATTTTCATTTCATCTTTTAAGCTTTCATTTCTTCATCAATTCTCGTATTTCTTCTTATCTTGACTATTTCTTCTTTTTGATCTAATTTCTTTTTTCGTTTTGTTCTCATTTTCTTCATTATTTTGTTGTTTTAGCACATCGAAAATCACACAATCGAGTTTTTACTTTTTTTTTTCTTCCTTTTTTCTTTTTTAGTTCATTTGAAATATATAACCGACCAAATTCGACCGACCGACTGACCATACCGTTGGTCGGCGTCAGGTGCTTCTAAAAACCGATGTTAACCAACCAACATAAAATTGACATGTCGATGGTCGGCAGCCGTTCTAACCAAACACCGACTTCAACCGACCGATGAACACCCCTAATTATCACCATATTAGTGTATTATATAGATTCTATACAAGTAATATTATACATCAATATGGTACCACTTATCATACAGTTATAGTTAAGTTTGTGTATTGTATAGACATCTTACACATAATACAATTAGTAATATTGTATAGGTATCTCAAACTACTTATCTTACCACCCTATCAAGCGATAATGTCCTCGACAATTCTATTTTTATTTTTTTTTAAATGCATTGGCTCAGTATTATATAATACATAAAAATTATTCTTCAACTCTGTCAAGCAACACAAACTTAGTCAATGTCAACTTTCACTTTAAAACATATTACAAATAGATTTTATAGTACACATTGTACTGACTATTTATTAAACAACTATATCAAGAAAATTATATGATATTACGATGATGCACAGTACATCAATAAATGCATTACAGTACTCATAGAAAATACCCTCTAACTTACCATTCAAATACAGTCATTTTTATATTTCAAATACCCTAAATCAATTAAAAACTTAACATTGAGAATAAACAAACGAGGTCTCCGAAAAAAGGACGAAATCGTGAAGACTGCAACTGAAAATAACAAAACTCTTCGAAAACTGCTTTTTGGTTCCTAATATCAGACGATAGAGATTTTTGAATGCCTCATTGATGCCGCTTTGAATGCTTCACTGCCACGTATCAAACCCAAACTCCATTGATGGTTGAGGGAACTTTCTTCACTGCTTCACTTTAATGTTATCTTTTGGAGAAATACAAAAAAAAAAAAAAAAAAAACCCTAAAACCTTGGGGTTGAGAAATTTGAGAGAGTGGAAGAAATGGGTGGTGGAGTGGAAGAGATATGGGTGGATGAGAGATTTGAGGGTGGTCTGAGGAACACTAGGTTGCCTTGTGTGTATTTTATTTCACACTCGCACAAGTATACGCAGTTTGCAGTAAGTAATAAGTAAATTATCGATCTCCACAGAGACTATGATTTACTAAAAGATGATGTTTAGAAAGTGAACAGAAAGTAACAAATGAGTTTGTTTTGATTGGTTTGCTTTGCGTAAAGTAAGGAAAATAAGAACGTGATATAATTATGCGATTTTAGAAAGTAAGGCACAACTAGGGTACTTATGGAATACGTTCACAGTGTTAGAAACACATATGCGGTAAGGAAAAACTATCATAATTTGCCTAACAAACGTCTGCTTCCGCATTCGTTTGCATTGAGCCCAACTTTTGTTGCAACTCAATGTAATTATAATCGGTGCGTGGTGTGCAGTAGTTACGTGCTTATTCCTAAACTCCAATTTAAAGTACAAAAAATTTAATACTAACCTACTGAACATGCAAACTAGCTTTAGGTTATTTTCTCTTCCGATTTACAACCTATTAGCGCATGTGGATGGTCGGTCAACATTTACTATTAAATTAAAAACCTAATTAACATGTTTTGGTTATTTCCTCCCTAGATCTATCTAACACATGCGTAAGCTATTCCATTTTCCCCTAACCTAGACTTAATGAAATTAGTTCAAAACGCTAGCAAGAAACACAGAAAACAACATGAAAAACGACATGCTGAAAAATAGTAGTACTTAATTGCAAAAATGAGTCTTTGAAAATGAAAATAGTCAGCACAAAAATAGTGGTGAACTCTCTCCTGTGTCCCCCCTCTAAAATGGTTGTAATGATCTCTTCTTATAGTCTCCTTCTAGGTCTTCTCAAATCTTATTGGTTTGGATCGATAGCTGCATTAGTGATAAATCTCGAGAATTGAGAGTTAAAGTAGCTTAAAAGAATATATTTTTAGTAGAATTTGCTATAATATAGTAATTTAATATTGAGTTTTGCCCCATCAAACCAAAGGTTATGCTTAAACGAAACATCCCATAGTTTTCTGATTAGGATGCATTTTAGAGGTTCGCTTTTGCGCAATATGCTTGATTGCGTGCAAATTTGTGTTTTAAAAAGAATTGATATTTTCTTCTTTGTCTACAGCGAACTTGATGGAGCAAAGCAAAATGAATACTTCGTCCACGCGAAGATCATACCCAACAAGCAGCCTGAAACATGTACCACCATTTCGCAAAATCGAAGCTTTAGGATGAAGAAGCAATACGAGCAATTACTTGTCGTATTCAAAAGGGGCACGTGGCAGAAATCAGATGCTGCACGAGTAAATCACAGCCGTTCATACTTGTCGGCTCTGACCTCGCAACAAAACAGATCGTGGAGCAGAAGAAGGTCAGAGCATCGCAGCCGTCGTCAGAGCAGTGATCATGGAGCAGGATTTCGCAGAGCTTGTCGGGAGCCCTATAAAAAGCGAACGTCTCATCAGTGCAAGAAGTTCAGATTCTTTTGGGAGTTTTCGTGAGTTCTTGATTTTAGAGCAGTTCTCTCTAAGATTTCGGCCAAAAACTTACTTCCGATTAGCTTTCAAGCCCTTGAAGCGATTTCGCCGGGCTTTAGTTTAGTTTAGTTGAGCGTCAAGTGTTGTATTTCTTAGCTTAATCTTGTGTTGGAAGACTGTTTGGTACCCGGAGTTTGACATCTATTAAAGTTTCAGGCGTTTTTCTATCTCTTATTTTTATATACTTAAGTTTGCGTACTCTATTTACCGTAATTTTCATTCAAGTATGGCTGTTATATTTTCTGTCATTTTTAAAGTTCCGACAAACCTGAGTAGCTAAAATGCTATCGGAGGGTTATGGGGAAGTAGGAATTTTCGCCGTGGCGAACAGGTTAGCGAATGGGAACCTTTTATGCATGCTAAACTTATTTAACTCATATACCGTTGACAAGCCGTGTAGTTACCTCTACCCTATTTTGAGAGAAAAAGAGTGAGCGAACTTGCATGTGTGACATTAGGGTTGTTAAGCTTTGCTTACGAATCAAAGAACACTTAGAGATAAGGTTCGCCTGATGCCATAAGGTGTTTTAATAGTAGTTTGGCTTGAGAAAACCAAACTTCAGGAGCTCGAGAGAGCCAACTTCCAGAACTTGAGAAAGTCGAGGGAATCCTCGGTTGTCGCTTCCGCTGTCCGTTTCACTTAAGCGAATTATCCGAAAACCCTAATTCCCTCCGATGCTTAGTCTAAATAACTGTTTGTATTTCGAAAACTTTAGTTAAACGTTACAACCCAAAAATCTACCCTTACAAATTTGTTACCACTTAACTCTTGCACGAAAACAAATATTGAACACAGCAAAAAATCCCTGTGGAGAATGACCTGTATTTACTGTTAAAACTTGCTACAATCTGACCGCGTATACTTGCGCGTCTGCGAAACAAACACACACTTTGCTGGTTTAAGTTTCTATTCGCTTTGGTGAAGGTGGAGATTTGCCACATCAATATTCCACGTCATAACCATCATTATTATTTCTTTAATTATTGTGTGTCTGTCTTTAACCAACAATTAGCGCAATAAAATCTTGCTGATTAATTTTTGCCAATTTCAACGTGTGATTTAAGGTATGAATCTCGTAATTTTTGCAGTTTGTTTCATAACTATTTGCTAAGTCAATAATTGCTCTTCACTTGATTCTTTCCTTATTTTCTTGTGTGTGACTTGGCGTCTTTTTCGTCTAACTTCACATCATGTAGCTCTGCATTAATCCTTTTCGTTCAGCACCACTTGATTAAGCTCTCGCTCTGCATCGCAATTCCTACAAAACTACTGATTAGCATAAGCTATTCCAAAATACGCCTTTTAGAGTATAAATTTAACGTTTTTAGCCTTATAATGCATATTTCTCCATTTATTCCCTAATGTTTACGCATTAGCCTTTTTCACCTTTTATTCATTATATTCACCTTTTTAGCATTAGATTTTCTATTATAAGACCAAACAGTGATTCTAACTTGTCCTAAATACTAATTCTAACAAGTCAGGCTCGGGAGAGAGAAATTCCAAAGCACTACAAGCATGATAAGGAAAGAATCAATTAGAAGCAAGAAGTTGACTAACCAGACACTACAAGACAGATTGCGGAAATTAAGAGATTCTTACCTTAGACAAATGAAAACACAATTGGCAAGTTTAAACAAGGAAAGATGTCGCATTGATTGATTCATGCCTATTCTGTAATATTCTGAGAGTGATAAAGAAGCTTATAAAAGGCGATCTCTATAATAGGTGAAAAGAAAAGAGAGTCTGGAGATTAAAAATCGAGAGTTATTGTTTTCTTTATTTTTCTTAATATTAATTTCAGTGTGTTTTTCATTTCGCATTCTTTGTTCTTTGTTTGTATGATGAACTAATTTATTTAAGGCAATGCTAGGAAAAAATGGAGTAGTTGTAGCATGTGTTAAGAAGAAATAGGAAGGTTTAACTGATGCATGTTAACTAGGAGGAAATCTCAACAGTAAGTGTCGACCGGCCATCCAAATGAACTAATAGATTGTAAATCAGAAGAGGAAATAACCTAAGTCTAGTTGCATGTTTAGTAGGTTAGAACTAAGTCTTTAATTCTTTGAATCAAAGTTTAGGAATAAACATGTAACTATTGCATACGTAGTGCCGGGTTATCATTACATCAAGTTGCGACAAAAGTTGAACTTGATGCGAACGGACGAGGAAGCAAAAGTTTGTAAGGCTTAGTATGTTAGTTATTCCTTACCGCATGTTTCTTCGCAGCGTATTGTTATTGCTTTCCATGAGTATCTTAGTGTAGCTTTATCTCTCCCAATCCATTTTACTACTGTTAAGTTTTCTTTCTGCTATTCAAACCAAACTATTACAACATCTATGCTTTTATTTCTGTTCAATTTTAAACATCTCCTTGGATAAATCACAGTCCCTATGGAGATTGATAATTTACTTATTACTTACTGCAGACCGCGTATACTTGAGCGAGTGTGTGACTATTGCACACGAAGTAACTCAGTTTCCCGCAATCAAGTTGGAGCTTCCGCATTTTATGAAGGCAATAATGTAATTTCACTAGTTCATTACGAGTTTTATCGCGACTATAAAGATCACAATCCGTCAATTCTGTACACTTTTGATTTTCTTTGAATTTCTTTGTGAAACCCTAACATTCGAGCAAGCAATTTCTTTTGCAACCGAATTTTCTGTGCGTTAGTAATTGTAGGAATTGATTCAATGGCAGCAATTAACAATCTAGTTGAAGTTAAAGCAGTTGAAACCACCTTGGGGCAAGGCGTGCCTGAGCAACTTGTTGAGCAAGGAACCTCAGAAGTTCAATTGATTGCGGAGCCATCTATGGTAGAAATTGCAAATATTGGGCAAGAAGTTTGTGCATCAATTTTAGAAGTTTCTAAAGAACTTGAAACAGAATTGGCAATAAAAGAAGAACTCGAGAAGCAAGAAAGAGAGGCGGAAGATGCAAAGAAAGCCATGGAAGTAACCAAGCAACTAGAGAAGGCTGAAGAAGAAGCTGGACGAGCCATGGAGGAAAAAGATGTAGCATTCGCTCAAAGTCTGGCAGATGAAGATGCAGCCACTAAAATGCATGTTGTATCTGGTGGCACGAAAAAGCCAAAGAAGTTCGTTATGATAAAAAGACATTCAGTCAAGAGGATCAGAAGAAGGAAGGTAGTATGGACATGCATTAAAGAAGAAGCGGAAGAGCTTCCTCCAATAAAAGGAAGCCAAGGAGTCAAAGGCAAAAGCATTGCTGAGTCTTTAGGAGAAGAAACTCGATCATCACTGGCAAAAACTCGGTGATTGAGTGAATCCACCATTTCAAAGCAGGGAGAGATGGCCGCATCCGCAATAAAGGGTTTCTTACATGAGTAGAGGTTTGCCAACATTACATTGAGCCAGAAAATCCAAGACACCATCACGCAGAGAGGATGGGACCAATTTTACAGACCATGCGTAGATGCTAATCCTAGTTAGGTGCAAGAATTCTATAACAATGGAGTTGGGGACAACTAATGTTATACAACAATAGCAGGGAAGAAGATTTACTGGAACGCTGATGCCTGGAATGATCTATTTGGATTCCAAGGATATGAGGAGGCTCAGTACAACCGTGAAGGATGTGAAGGTCTGTCTTCAATTGTTGGCTATGCCAAACACACTGTGGGTAAAGAACAAATCGTTCAAATGCTTCAACCTTAATTGGAAGGGACACCACTAGAACAACTTTGTTAAGACCAACATCATGCCAACAACGCACGAGACAACTTTGTCTCAAACACGAATGCTGCTAATCTATGATATCTATGTAGGGTTGACAATTGACATTGGGTGCATCATCAAAGATGAAATTAGGCGTCAGATGGGGAACACGCACAAGAAGCTATTTTTCCCGCACTCCATCACGGCGCTGTGCCACAGACAATGGCTTCAATGCGAGTCAAGGGATTGCACATTAAAAGTCAAGACAGTTTTTCAGATGGATTTTTGTTGAAAGATGGAAATTCAAATTCTATAATTCTTCATATAATAATGAATCCAACAATGGGTTTAAATAGAGTACTAGAGATGAAATAATTATAAGAGAAAAATATAATATAAAAAAGGAGATGCTAGGGCCACCTAGAAAAGGAGATGCCTGGGCCAGTTAGGAAAGAAGATGTCAGAGCCAACTAGGAAAGGAGATGCCAGGGCCAACTGAGAAAAAAGATGCTAAGGCCAACTGAGAAAAGAGATGCTAAGGCCAATTAGGAAAGGAGATGCCTAGGCCAGTTGGGAAGGAGATGTTAGGGCCAGCTGGAAAAGGAGAATGAAGAAAAAAATTCATTTAAAGGATTTTATAAAGAAAAAAAGTTTTGAAAAGAGGGTAGAAGATTGGTAGTGAGATTTTGGATTTTCTAGGGTTTTATAAAATGAGAACATAGAGGTTTGGAGGAAGAAATTTTTAAAGGATTTGAAGGAGAAAGAAGAAGATTTTGGAGAAAGATTTGGAAGAAAAAAAAACACATAGAAGAAACGATGATTTTGGAGATTTTTTTGTTGGAAAAAAAACGAAGAAGATTATGAAGAAGAAGAAAGTTTAGGAGGGGAAGAGAAAATATTTTGAGAGGATAATTTTTTTCTTTTTTTTTCTAAAAGAGGAAGAAAATGAAGAAGACGAAAAATAGACTAGAGAAAAAGTTTACCTTGATCGAAAGGAAAAATTTGAAGTTCTGATACCATGTTGAAAGATGGAAATTCAAATTCTCTAATTCTTCATATAATAATAAATCCAACAATGGGTTTAAATAGGGTACTAGAGATGATCTAATTATAAAAGGAAAATATATTACCTATTCATAAAAGGAAAAGATGACCTAACCATAGAGGGAAAAGATTCTACCTAGTTATAAAAGGAAAATAGAAAATAATATTTAATCCAATCCTAAAAGGAATAAATAATTAAAAAATGTGAAAATACAATTATACTAAAAATAACATAAACCAACACTTTTAGCAAACGCATGGTCTAGGAGCCAACAATCATGGAAATGGCGAAACAACTTAGAACAATGAGGATCAGGACGAAGGCAATTGAGCAAGTAGCCCCAGAACTACAGCAAGGATCACCTTCGGTGGTCAACCTAACCAGAAGAAGTCCAAGTCCACCAACAAGCTTGATCAGGGAAGATGAGCTTGAAATTGAGAATGCCTCTCCATTGAAGAAAAGAAAAAAAATGAGAGAGCGAAGCAATCAAATTAGCAGCTACGGAAAAATGTGTTGGCCCGATCATCAACCCAAAGCAGGAAGAACAGCCAGTTGAGTCAGCTGAACAAACTGGTACTGAGCAGCAGCAGCAGCCATAATTAATGGCAGTAGAACATCCGCTGACAACCAGTCCAATGAGTGCACGAACTCCGCAGGATAGAATTGAAGAAGAGAGGCAGAGAATCATGCCACCAACAGACAATGGTGGACCATCCGCGCAAAATACCCCCGATGCGGCCCAAGGTAATATAGAGCAAGAACTTTTTACCTCATTAGATGCGGCTCAACGCAGGAACGAGGAATTTGAAAGCTAAGTGCTGCACTTTGCGATAGACGCGCATCACCTGGACGTATATGTAGAATAGGGATAGAGACATTCGGATAGAGCTCCAAAGAAGAACGCGCAGTTCTGGCTTCCGCCCTTTCCAACAGAAGTACTTCAGAAATGGATAACACCTTCCGAATCAGAAGAACGAAATTCACTTGATGAAGGCACTGATTCGGTGAATTAAAGGAAGTATCTGTCTACAATCTTTGTAACAAGCATTAGTTTTCGATTTTAATCGCATGACTTCTTTTATGTTGCTGATTAGTAGACATGCTTAATTCCATTTTTTCGTATATTTTCCTACTTAGAAGCTGCGCAAGCCATTAGTCACTATTTTGAAACTACATAGGAACTTAGGTAGATTAGCAATATCAAGAAAGCGAGTTCACTATGAAAGCGAAGTATTAACAATAGTGGGTGCTATAAGTAGGGAGAGAGTGCAAATGTTTTGAGGGTTAAAACTGAAAGCTCAAAGCAAGAAAGTCAAATTTGAGATTTATTTAAGTTTTGGCGAACTAAGCCTCACCTTCATTGAGGACAATAAAGCTTTAAGTTTGGGGGTGAAGGAAGCTCGAGGAGTGAATGCTAAAAAGAAAGAGCGATCAAAAGCAGCATATAAAAAAAAATTAGAAAATATGCAAAGATGCAATCACTTAAGCGCGTGTAAGCCTTAGGTTCCCATTACTCCACTGTCCATTATTAGCACAAGTTAAACCCTCATTTTCTTAGATGATCTGTTTGATGCTCAAACAAGAACATCTTAAAAGTTATGAATTACGGGCATGAGTACAACCTGAGTAGGAACGCATTAAGCATAATCCTTAAGGGATCAAGGAGACCTAGTTGGCAGCTTTGACCGGATGTTTTGGACAAACTTAAGAAATCAAAAAGTTGTTTTAGGTGCTTTAAAGTCGTAGGCATTAACTTTTAGGATGTCCAATCTGTCGACCAAAAATGGAGGAAGCTAGAGCTAATAAGCGAAGCAGACTAGTTTACATCTGGACCCTAGGTACCAATTTTTTACCTTATGTTCTGAGTTAGGAAGAAAATCAGGATTAATGGATTACAGAGCGACTTTGTGGTAAATTAAGAAGATAATATCTTTTCTATTCAAAATATCCATGTGATTATTTTGTATTGCTCGGGGTGAGCAATCTTCAAGTTTGGGGGTTTGATAGCGCTAAATAATAACACTATTTAAGCCTCTGAACCCCTGCAATTTACTTATAAAGTAAGCAAGCAACAGTATTAAAAGGGAATTAACTCGGCTACATCGCAAGTATCTAGCATGTTAACCAACATCACGAGTATCACAAGTATCGCAAGTATGCAAAATGCGCACTTAAGTGCAAAAACTGTGGTTATTTCCAAAACTCGCTGACATGTTGAATTTCACAGGTAATATCTCACGAATGCGGATGCTGATAGGTAGGATCTAGTCAACGGAACAGAAAAGGAAAATCTAGACGACAGACAAAATTACAAAATTAAAAAGAATCAATGAAGGAATATTCAAACGAAAGATCGGTAGAAGGATTGAACGTTGTCGACAAGAAAGCTCGAACTCTATCAATTATGGAAAATCAAAAGAGAAGGTGTGCTAGTTCGGAGAGGATACTACCGTTGATGGGCGTTCGAGACGTCGAGGTCTTTTAGGAGATCTCGGCAGATCCTGTTCATCTGTAGGCCTGGAAGAACTCAGTACCATGTGGTGTTTGTTAGAAGAAGACTCTATTGGCAGCAGTGTTGGCAATTCTAACAACTCCATAGATAGCTAGTTTATCATGTAGTATTTGTAGTTTGCATTTCGCATTTTGTATTATGTTATTTAAATTTTGTAGGAGTAGTTTGTAACGCTTTCTTAAAGTAATTCTATAAGTTCTTTGTTTCAGAATCGATCTCTTGTTAAACGAATAATGAGTAGATTTAGTGTTAAGAAGTAACCTTAAGAGAGCATGTAGCTTATCTTTTTATTTAAATGTCAAGTTAAGGGGCAAAGTAGGTAAGAACGGTAGTTGTATTTATTTATCGTGAGTCGATTGACTGTCCACTCGCGAGTGCTTAGTATTTTCCTTGGAAAAGGGAATGCTGAGGGTTTAACCTCACCGTAATCGCTAGGCAAAACTTATTCTTAAGTATTTTGGAAAGGTGTTAGGAATAACGTTCTCACTAGTTGCATACGCAAGTTTGTGCTTAAAGGAAAATCTACGGGCAATGTACCGACGAGTTGCAGCAAGTATTTTGGAAGGAGACTTGAAGTTAAAATTTAGTATGTGCTAATTTTCTCATGACAACTTAACTTGCTTTAAATTAAATGGTAATGTGAATTCTCTTATTAGTTAGATAGTAGATTTCAACATTTCAAGTTAACTTAAGTTACTAATTGAATTATGAATGCGGGTGAAGGATTTTATAATGTTGTTTATTAATTAAGCGTGCGCCGGCTAGCTACTCACGCATGCCTGCCTCTAGCTTACTCGAAAGAGGAACCTGGTGGAAGACCCAACAGGTAAAGTTTAGTCTGGTACAAAGTCTTTTATACCATTAAATGGGATTAAGGTTAATCCTGCTAGCTCGTACGAAGCCCTGAGCTTATTTGCATGGAATTACAGCAAAAGTTGGGTTTTGCACCATCGAATGCGAAAGCATTCGTTTGTAAGGAAAATGCGATCTCTGTCTCACCAAGCAACACATGCATATTTGTTCATTTACTTAGTTGATTTGTAAGCATCAACATCATCATTAGCATTAACGTAAGCATAGATTTATTTAGTTATTTTAATAAAAAAAACCACACCTTCAATCCATTCTCGTCTTTTACATTCGACCCTTAACTTACATTGATGTGCTACAAATTCTCTATGGGATTGATAAAATTATATACTTATTACTTGCTGCGCTTTGACTTTGTATACTTGCGTGTAAGCGATTCTGAGGTTTACTTAACAGTTTAACTCTGAATTAATTACTACGATTATATTAGCACTCGGAACGCTCTAGTTACTCCCCAAGAATGTGTGCAATTGTCCAAAGTTTAAGAAGAATCTAACCCTAAACAACCTTGTTAGAATACCAGCAATTGACAGTCTTAAGGCAGATTGAGTTTCAGCATACTTAGGCAATATTTTTGAAACGCATAAAATTAAAAAGCGAGAAATCAACATTGCGCATGTCAAAACAGAATATCTAAGCAGGGAATAAAATGGAGAAAATGATTATATTAACATATTACGAAGGCATAAGATAAAGCACAGAGGAAGAGTAAAGTGATAAAGACAGAAACTTCCTTTATCATTCTTCTTTGGAATCAGTGCTGTCGGAGTCAGTGGAAGAAACAATGTCCTGGAAGCTGGGAAATTTTAGCACGCGGATGTGTGGATCCAATAATGCGAGTGCATTAAATATCACACTGTCTCGTTCTCGTGCATACTCTAGATACGTATCCAGATTATTGGTGAGCCGCCAGATGCAGTGCACCAATTTTTCTTTTGGGCTCCTTTGCTCATTTAGTGGGCAAGTTGAGACATGGGCATGTGTAGAAGGACCCACTTCTTTTGCTTTTGCGGTAGGGGATGCTGCATATTCAGCTTTTAAGCGCTGAATGGTCATTTCTACAAGGCTCGATACTTTTCTTATGTAAGTGAAACTTATTTTTTTATGCTCGGTAAGGCCTTCATAAGCTTCGTCTCTGAATCAACGTCAGAACAGGTTCTCCGATGCTGCTATTTTTCCTCTGCATCCATTTAGATTCTCTTCAACCATCGGTGTTTTCCTTCTCGATACGACCTTTCTTCTTCAGCACACACACAACCACCTCAATAGGTCTAGAGGTGTCTGTGTTTGCATTTCTTCTGCCATCGCATTCCCTTACTTGCGCGACTTCTTCCATTCTTCGATAAAATGCAGCCATGTCCTAAACTTCCATTGATGGTGTTAAACCTTCGAAATACCCCAAAGTTTTGAAATTGTCAATCAACCCCATCGGTGGAGACCAATGTGGTGTAGATGTAACTACTCTTTCTTTTCTGGGAGCTTTCGATGATTCTTCTTCTAGTGCACGCTCCCCTAACCTAATTGGTGAAGCAATGGTTCACCGTCACTTAGGAATGCTAGCTTGCGACTTGTCAGCTTCCTAGCTGGCGAGTCAACCTCGCCTTGCCTTTATCTCAGTATGTCCCACCATCTTCGATAGTTCGTTGCGTTTCTTAGTACCATGGTGAGTAATTCGGTTCTGATTATGAGAGAAAAGAGGTTAAGGGTTAGATGATTATGGTCGGATGAAAGGAGGAATTACGGTGTACCACCGTTTAAATAGCGAGGAAAGGAGACAGGATATCCAAAGCAGTCAATCGCCGTAATTGCATCAGTCGACGATTCAATTCAGGCGACTTTGCATGTATTGCTAACCGTTAGATTAGCAAATCCTTAATCTGGCTGCTTGGTATCTGGCCGTAATAAATACATTGATATGATTATATTTTATTTTCCTGCATTGCATCTTATTTTATTATGGCCTTCTCAAGTAACCATAAGCAGAAATCAAACAATTTAAAATAAATAACTAAAACTTAATAAAGGAAAACTGAATTGAAAATTAAAATAAAAAACTTTTAACTACTAATTATACTTCTTTGAATAAGCAGATAGAAAAAATTATAACTTAGCATGCTTGTAGCAACAAAATAAATGTACCGATACACATAGGCTCCAAACGCATGCTCGAGTGCTTCATCCTTCGGTTAAAGATAATGAAGATATTCTACACTCAATATCCTCATTCCAGTAATACTTCAATCTTTGGCCATTAACCACAAACTCATTCCCATTTGCTTCATTTTTTATCCAAATTGCTCTACCTGATTTAACTTGTGTAATGCAGAATGGTCCAGACCACTTGGATCTGAGCTTTCTTGGAAACAAATAAAGTCGTGAGTTAAATAAAAGTACTTGCTGACCTACCTCAAAGGTTTTCTGCATCAGTTTGCGGTCATGCTATTTTTTGTCTTTTCTTTGTATAACTTCGCATTCTCATATGCAAAGTGAATGTGCTATTCCAAATCGAGCTTCTACATCATTCTAGCAGAACTGGGTTTCTGAAGATCGAGGTTTAACTTTTTAAGGGCCTAGAAAGCTTTATGCTCCATTGATAACACAACAAGAAAGGATAAACACATAGCACAAATGAGGTCTCAGTCTTATATATATATACATATGTAGGCAATCCACTATGCCAAAACCAATGATGTAAACCCTAAAAAAAATGCACTAGGTAAAGTTACATAAACTAAGTAGTCGCAAAGGATGACTACGCAAAGTGACTCTGCAAAGTTTCTATGTTTTGAGCGTTTCGTGACTGATCCGTCGCATGTGCTTAAATCACGATGTACAATGGATATACAAATATAGCGCACATTAATAAGTTGTCTGGTCTACATATGCGGTGTATAATTACAGATCTGTCGCCTGTGTTTAATTTTGAGTCACTTGAACTCAATGTTGATCTTACATTTGAAGAGAAACTTGTGCCAACAATGTCTAAAATATGCATAAACTAAAAAGAATAAAAAAAAAAATATCATTATTCACAAAATATATAAATAGGCAATAGTAACCAACACATGCACTCTTATTATAACATGATATGTACAAAATATGTGCCAACAATGTCTAATTTATTCAACAAAAAAAAAAAAAACAACGTTACTCACATAATATATACAAGTGACAACACTAACGTAACTAACATAGCGTCAATACTCTATACAGAATAGGTGCCAACAGTAACTAACATAGGATATGTATAGAATACGTGCAACCAATGTCTAACATATGTAAAATAAAAATAAATAAATAAATAAAGGAAAATATAATCCCTGCAAAGTAGGGATTCTATTAGGTATAAAATACGTGTCAACCATGTCTAACAAATGCAAAAAAAGAAAAAAAAACAAAATTAAAAAAAAAAAAAAACAAAATCCTAATAAGTAGTAGGAATTCGATTTTAGACGTTAATATCTTTAAAAACTAGAGTCATTTAAGAGATTTGGAAGCTTACAATGGAAAAAATGTCAGAGCACCAAAAGGGATTTAAAGCTTACACTAGAAACATTTATATCTTCAGAAACGTGGCTCTAATGTCGGTCCCTTTCAAAGTCTGGAGAATCGGAGCCCAACGAAATGCATGCATTTCTCTTGGGGGCGAATTTTGCAATGCGGGGCTATCATCAATCGCAAATATATGGGTGGAGGGTTTAAGCGAGGGTTGTTCAAGGAGAGAGAAAGAATCAAAATGAACTTTTCATCTTCTTAAAAAATAGATATTTAAGGCGCTCATAAAACGCAAACTTAGGTACTATTCTCAACCATTTTTTAATTTATATTTAACTTAACTTACAATAATCACACTGACCAACGAGAGTATGTACGACTTATGGGAAGAGAATGTATAGCCATATTTATGAACGTTAAGAACAAAATTTCTAAATTACGTATAAATTTTAAAATTTTCAAAATCCATGATTTCATGGGATTTTATAATTATTGATTTAATTATGTTGATTAACGTTTTTAGATTTGGTTAGGTTGTTTTAGAGTTTTCTTGATTCAAAAAGGTAGTTACAAATAATTTATTCAAAATAGATTAAATAGAAACTCTATGAAATATAGGAGGGGTACAATTGTAAACTACTTTCCATATTAAAAATTAATTAAAATTTAGAAATAAAAAAAAGACATAAATTTAAAGTCTAAAGATCTATAGCCACATCCCTAATTAGTTTCTAAATTCTAACCATTTCCCTAGTTGTCCCTTAATTATATGAATTTAATTATATGAAATGGGAATTTATGGTTTGAATGGTTTTTTCTTTTTTGTTGGTTTGAATGGTATGGACATTTATCTCTTCCCTGGTATTTATTTTATCCATTCATTTAAACTCCAATACAAAGTAGCCATGCCCTCTATTATTTCCCAAAATCTAGCCATTTCATACAATTTTCCAATTTTTAATCCCCAGGTTTGAAGTGAAGTGTAGTTTCTATTTAGTCTTTATGTTTTAAAATCACACGTTTACCCATGTAAAGACCCGATCCAATCTAGGGTCTCAATCTAGGTCTCTACAATAAATGCATGGGCTTAAATTGTAACAACCAAACATGTTTATTAAATAGTTTAAAACAAAACGTTCATTTATTAAAACCTCATGAAACAAACTCAAGTTTAGAAAATTAGTTCATCGGGGTACCCTAGTGAAAACAGGGAAAGACATATAAATCCAGTCGTTGAAGTAACCATGCCTCAAAACCTAGTTCATGAGGAAAGAATAATGACATCAACATAAATTATGACTCAATAAATAATAGACACATCACATGGTCGTCGCAGCTCCAATCAATCATTCCGATGCATCTCGCAAGTACCTGTGGAAAACCACATAGGAAAGGGTGAGTCTTTAACTCAATAAGAATCCCTACACAAAATCATTAAGCACATTTATAAGAGCAACGCTACATATTTTATCAATAACAAACAATGGGCATGAACCCCTGGGCAATCATTTGGTACAAAACCCCCGAGGCACATTGGGCATAAACCCCTGATAGTAGTAATGGACACTAAACTCCTGAATAATAATAATGGGCATAAACCCCTGAATAGTGATAATGGGCATAAACCCCTGAATAGTAATAATGGACACTAACTCCTGAATAGTAATAATGAGCATCAACCCCTAAATAATACTAAGGACATAAACCCCTGAATAGTAATAATGGGCACTAACCTCTTAATAGTAATAATAGGCATAAACCTCTAAATAGTAATAATGAGCTACCCCTAAATAGTAATAAATTAATAATGGGCATAAACCCCTTAATAGTAATAATGGACATAAACCCTTGAAAAGTAATAATGGGCATAAACCCCTGAATAGTAATAATGGGCACTGACCCTTAAACAACATTGGTTTCTTCTATGATTAACACATGCATCATAAATTGCTATCCGTGTGTAACATTTACAACATGTTTACCTATCAGGATATCTCAATCAAAACAATCAGAGTATCTACATTAGTAAAGCCAACAACCAAAATACCCAGTGTAACATCTATAACATGCCACCTAATAGGGGCTCACATATACACGATATTCTCATACATTAAATAGTATGTATGAGACCGTCAACAATTCTATTATACAAGCATGTCGTATCTACCAGATATCTAGGTATCATATCAACAGGAATATCAAACAGTCAACAATTATCCATGAACCCATTCAATAGTCGTATTTATAACATACTAGCTAATAGCTTAAGGCTAAAGTTGGATGAAGAATGCCCTAACCTGGCCGAATCCAAAGAATCTACACAAAATTCCAAGTTGAAGCACTCTTAAAAGCTTTTTCGGACTTCTGAGACCTACTACATGCAACTGGGTCAAAACTAGCACCTCATACCACCATAAATGAACTCAAAACGTCAAAAAAAACCTAACAACGAAGGACCTCAAAATTCGTGTCTCAGTGACCCCCGGCAGCTACACACGCCTCACAAACTTGGCTCGAAGGACAAAAAACAGCCTGGTCAAATCTGGTAAAAAAAAAAAGTGAAAGGGGTTAAAACTCACCATTTACCCAAGCCAATCACCCATTAAACTCTAATCCAAACAACCACTAACCCATATCCAAACAACCACTAAACTCATATCTAAACAGCCACTAAAGTCATATCCAAACGACCATTAAACTCATTTAAAACGTCTTGAACCCAAACCCAAACAAAGTTCTTCTACCTTGAGATGCTTTTCAACTAAACCAAAAGAAGAAAGGACTTTACCTAAACTCCGACGATAGCTGAACGGACCCGAACTCGAGCGGCCGACAGAGAAACTCACGAAGCAACTCGCAGCAATGCAACCCACATCCACGACGAGCGACGACTTGCACAATTTCTCCACGGCACAGACAGAGACAGCCACGACGCCTGAAGGATTAACTTCTTTAGGTGGATGAAGGTCATGGAAGTGGTTGAAACTTTAAGGCGGCTTCTTGTTAATCGGTTTCAAAGTTATTGGGTGTTTTAGGTTTATTTCAAAAAAACACAGAGAAGTCTAAATCGTGAAAACACATGGGGAAGAAAACTATGTTAAATTCCTTAACAAAAACACTTTCATTATTAATTCATTTATATTTTCTAAAATGCTTCCTTTTACTTTAGAGAGCAATTTAGGTGATGTCTTGACATCACCTAAATTGTGAAGCCCACATATGTGGCTCAATGAGAACCACACTTTAATTTTCTTTAATTTTATCTTTATATTTTTTAAGTTATAGAATAATAAGATGTGGTTCTCATTGAGTCACATATGTGGGCTTTACAATTTAGGTGATGGTAAAGACATCACCTAAATTGTTCTCTTTACTTTATTGCCTAGGGTCACACGTCAAACATGAATACAAATGAGACAAAATGTTACATTTAATTATCAAATTACCTCATGGTAATTATTTTCCAAGAATACCCTCAAGGTAAAAAGGTTTGTTCTACCCTTTATTTCTTTTATTATTCCTTTTTTTTTTTTTTTTTTTTTTTTTCAAAAGCCTAAGGCTTACAAATATGGTAAAAATATTTAAGGGATTAAATAAAGAAAGGTTTCCAAAAAAAAATTCAATAATCAATTCCAATTTCTTGGGTCATTACAATGTGGTTGATTAATTATGGTTTTTAAGACAAAATAATTTATTGTAACCATTTTTAATTATGAAATGCCTTAAATAACTATTAATTCAATTATAACTCCCATTTTAATTTATTAAAGGACCACAAACCAATTATTATTTAATCCAAAAAAATTCAGGTTGTTACAATCCATAATATTTATAAAATGTTCAATTTTAATTTCTGACATCTCATTAATGCTCAATTTGAGTTATTGAGATAAAAAATAATTAGTTTACATGAATAATGTAACCTACTATAATGACTAGACTAATTTGAACTTTATTGAAATGTGAGAAGTATAAATGTGTAATTTTGGACACATAAGTACCAAATCGAAAGCACGCTACAGTCCTAAGAATTGAAAATATATTTTTAATAACTAGGGATAATGAATATAAAAAAAAAAAAATCCAACCTCTTTTCATACCCATTTAGACCTATATGATTGCCAATTGATTTTTAATCTTTAGTTTTCAGAGTTTTTATTCACTTTCTCATCATTTCATTACATCTTTCTTACGAACACATTCGAATATATTTCGACATGAACCAAGAGGTAGATTGTGTGTAGCGACATCTCATGATATTCATCTATCATGGAGTAACCTAATGCTAAGTATCAGTTTCGGAATCTTTTTCACGCAACTATACGGGGTCAGAAATGTAGCAAGTGATAAAGATTTATTTTATCATTCTCCACAAGGATTGATGTCTAGAATTAATTTGAATAATTTAAGAGTTGTGCGAGAAATGTAAAAAGATGAGTTGGTGATTGTTTTGGGTTTTTAAGACTCTAAATGCAATGTAACAAGCATAAGAAGAATGCAGATGTAGAAGACGTTGATCATGCGTTAGCGGTAGAATAGATTTCATGCTTCCCTAGTCTAATAAGTGCTTCCCCACTCATTGATTTATGGCAAATCGAGCTTCCGCTGCAGTTCTTCAAACTCGACTCTAGGAAACGCATGCGATAGTAGGGTTATTCTTAACTCCTCAATTGATGCGAGAGACCTCACACCAAACCTATCGTAGCATACTAGATCATCCAACAAATCCCTCTTCTGAGATCACAGATGGTTAGCATACATGGGTAACTAATCAACACATACTTCAAACTAAATTGCAGCAGTGTAAAATCGTCTCTACCCGCAATCCTAACATGCATTCTACATACGAATCTTACCGATGCGACTAAACTAATGTAACATAGAAATGAGTAACAATTGATAATGCCAATTTATAAATGCTATCATAAAGATTTTACTACAAATCTACACAATACTCCTAAATACACATAAATGAAGCTAAGGAATTGGTGCGACTATTGAAGATTAGACTCTTTATCATCGAATCCTATGAACACCACTAGTTGCGTTCTGCATGATCAGTTGCATCGCGTGAATTGGCTTCTGGCCAACCGACCAACTCACCGATTGCAGTTTCTTTTTTTCTACATATAGATATGATTGCTTGGCTAACAAGTTCGAATAAGCTGGAATATCTTCATTAATGCTGGAATCTTCTACTTTCTGCTAAAACTCTTCATCAACGCCAGATTGATGATTGATTCTTTCGCTATTTCCTTGTTGGTGTGATTCTTCTTTTAATTCCTTGATCTATTCTGCTTTTCTCATCTTTTCTGTAAATACAAATAGGAACTATTTATAATAGTTAGTTTAGAGTTTGAGTTGATGTTACTGAATTCTATAATGATCTAGAATAACTTCTAAACTTTTAGTCTGTTGTGAGCTGTAAACTGTCATTTTATTTTGCTGACTTGCTGAGGTTGATTGATCTTTTGTGCTGTAGTGTAACTGAGAATTAGTTAGGCATCAATTAGTTTGAACCAAGTTCATATATGTTTAACTGCCTTAATTGAAAGCATTGGCAGATCCATGTTGAAACTAGGGGGGGCCATGGCTCTCCCCCAATTATTTTTATTTTTTATTTTTTAATTTCTTTGTTTTCTATTTAAAAATTGATTATAATTATTTTAAAATTCTTTTTTTTGGCTATGGTGGCCCCCAACATTTTTCTAAACAATTTTTTACATACCAAATATCTTTCACATTTACATTTTTTTTTTTAATCTTATCTTTTATATATATAATACTTTTTTTATATTTAATTAAAAAATGTATGACTTGATTATTACCTCATTTATATTAGTCATGGATTATGTCATTGCTTATGTCATAATAGATTTATTTATGGATTATAAATTTTTGTATCTTTTTAAAATCCAATCCAACTCATTTATATATAAGATTCTACATAAATAAGTATTTGGCAAACTTCCATCTCATTTTAAAATCCAACCCAAACTTACTTATACATAAGTTTATGCAAAATGGGTATTTGGCAATTGGCAAGCTTCTAGCTCAATTTTAGAACAAAATTTATTCTTAGATTGGAATCTTCTATTATTTAAAGTTATAGAGAGCGTTCGCAAAGGTCGAAACTTTCAAATATAAACGGATGTGATCTCCTTCTGGTAATTTTAAATTTGGCATATATTAGTTTCTATTATTATTCATGTTTCTTAAAGCACTTTGATATTCTATTTTATATCTATTGGTTTGTTATGTTGTTTTTTCTTTATTATGACTAATCCTTACCAACTTGCTATTATTTTTTAATATCCAATTTTATGAAAAATTTAAATGAAATTGAATAAACTATATATGTTGATGCATATTCCATTAGTTAAATTTTCTTTAGTTTCAATTGTTTTTTACATTTAAATTTTATTATAATTTAATAATTAAATTACCCATCATCGATGTTTTTTAATATTTATCTTAAATCGCATATCATAATTATTAATTAACATTTAAATCATATTGAATATTTGAAGAATGGAGAAGCCACGAAAAACTATTGATGCATTTTTCAAGAGAAAGAATGTGGATAGTTTAAATATATCTCCACATCCACCGTCTAATTTTATCGACCCATGTCATGACGAGACATAACCTTAAAAAATTCTTAGAATGGAACAAGAATCCGATAAGCCTTTAGAAAGAGATCCTGGTTTACATCGTCAATTATGTGAATATCCTATAGCTTTACGTGATGAAATATGACGAGCTTATATTAAGAAAGGGCCTAATCAAGTTATTCTTTTAGATTATCCGTTCTGGTTCAGAAAAACATCTTAGAAGGTTTCAAACTACTTGGTTTAAACTATTTATTGGCTAGAGTATTCTCGAATAAGGATGCTGCATTTTGTTTTCCATGTTTTCTTTTTTCTATGAAGCCACTAGGACGTCCTAGATCAAATGCATTTACGATTGAAAGATTTCGAAATTGGAAGAAAGTTAATGATGGTAAGAGATGCGCTTTTCTTAATCATGTTGGTGATGATCCTTGTTCTCCTCATAATATTGTTGTAAAATCATGCGATGATCTTATGAATCAAGCCCGACATATCGATAAAGTGATGAATGCTCAAACATTTGAGCAGATTCATAATAATTGACTACGACTCAAAACCTCGATCGATCGATTAGATGGTTAACATTACATGGTTGTGCTTATAGAGGTCATGATGAAAGCCAAAGTTCAAGAAACAGAGGAAGTTTTATTGAGGTTATAAAACTTTTAGCAACATATAATGAGGAAGTGGCTAAAGTTGTTTTAGAGAATGCTCCCGGCAATGCAAAATATACTGCACCAAGTATTCAAATGGAGGTTCTACACATTCTTTCAAAATTTTGGGAGATTCTACAAGTGAAAGATAAGATTCGTAATGATTTGGGGGATGCAAAATTTTGTATTATGGTGGATGAGGCACGAGACGAGTCAAGAAGAGAACAAGTAGCACTTGTTTTAAGATTCATGGATGTTGATGGCTATATTCGAGAGAGATTTTTCACTATTTTTCGTGTTAATGATACTACATCCATGATTTTAAAAGAAGAGTTGTCATCTATTCTTGCTTATCAAAATCTTAAAATCAGTGATATTTGAGGCCAATGATATGATGGTGCAAGTAATATGTGAGGTGAGTGGAATGGTTTACAAGCACTATTTCTTCATGAATGTCCAACTGCACATTATATACATTGCTTTGCTCATCGATTACAACTAGCACTAGTTGCAGCATTAAGAGATATTCCTATTCATCAATTTTTTTTCAAAATTAGTATTTTCCATCAATATCATCACGACCTCATGCAAGCAAAATAGTAAATTGAAAATTGCCTAGGCCACTGAAATTGCCTAACTAATAGACATGGATGAGCTTGAAACTGGTAAAGGTGCCAATCAAGTTGGTAATTTACTAAGGCGTGGTGATACACGATGGGGCTCTCATTTTGGCTTTAATTGTAGTTTGATAAGAATGTTTGGTGCCACTTGTTCAGTACAACAAGTTATAATTGATGAAGATCAACTTACTCTCAGCGTGGGGATGGTGATGTTGCTTACAAAGATATCACATCTTTTGAATTTGTACTTATTTTACATTGATGAAATTATGGAAATTACAGATATTCTTTGTCAAGCTTTACAAAAAAAGTCTCAAGACATCTTAAATGCTATTCAATTGGTTTCAACTACAAAAGATGTGATTCAGAAATTGAGAGAAGATGGTTGGAATGCTTTACTTGAAAGTGTGAAGTTATTTTGTGATAAATATGAAATTGGTGTCCCTGATATGAGTGCTCAGTATACTAAAGCTCGAGGCAGACCTCGTCAACAAGTTCATGTGACTATTGAGCACTATTATAAAATCGATATATTATCTGCAGCAATTGATTGTCAATTGTATGAACTGAACAATAGATTTAGTGAACAAACAATGGAACTTCTCGTACTCAGCTCTGAATTGGACCTGAAAGAAAATTATAAAGCATTCAATATTGATTCTATTTGTAAGCTTGCAGAAAAGTTTTATCCTCAAGATTTTACCAAAAGGGATTTGGTTCATTTGCGATTCAAGTTAGAGCATTATAAGTTGGATGTACCTCATCATCATGATTAGAAAAGCATATCAACAATTTCCAAGTTATGTCGTGGGTTAGTTAAAATAGAAAAGTCAAAAGTTTATTATTTGATTGATCGGCTTATTCGGTTGGTATTAACTCTACTTGTTTCAACAACAACTATAGAACGAGCATTTTCTGCAATGAAAATTGTGAAAACAAGGCTTCGAAATAAAATGGAAGATGAATTTCTTGCAGATTACTTATGTGTCTACATTGAAAGAGAAATTTCTGAGACTTTTAGTTCGGAGTCAACTATAGATGACTTTTACTCCATGAAAGAACGTCGAGCACAACTTTAGTTAGTATTTGTAATTATTTGTATTATTCAAAATTTGGATTAAGTTTTTTTTGTATGTTCTACATATTGTAAATTTTATCTTTTTGCCCCCCCAAACTCTATTTTCTGGATCCGCCCCTAACTGAAAGAATGTTTACTTCTGAACTACTGCTTGTTTGAATTGATCTGTTAGAATGTAGCTTGATTGAATCACTTAAGCTCAATCACTTAAGCTTTATAACAAATTCTAACTAGTATTTATTCAATCCAGGTTTAACACCACTCAATCTTTCTTTCTCTACTTCTTTCTCTATACTTTCTCTAGCTTTCTTGCTCTCTCTTACTCTATCTCTTTTCCTTGCTCTTGCTTTCTCTTCCTTTCTCTATCTTCCACAATGAAGAGAGCACTCTATTTATAGCCCTATTACATTACTTAGTCTACAAGACTCTTACAATTACATATTATCTTTGGCTTTTTACCAAAACTGTTTTCCCACTAATTCCTAAATGAAGGATCCATTAATCCCTTAATTATAAATTCACCAATTCCTTAATTGTCGACCTACTAATTCCTTAATTAACAATTAAATTAAAGTTTATTCAATAATTTTCAGTAGATGAACTTTGGCTAAAAGTCTTCTTCTGATTTCCTTAATTGTTCATTTTTTTTATCAAAAATCGGAAGGAAAACCATGTTTTTGGTAACATTTATCGGCTGCGTGCTCCCGCGAATCCACAGTGAGTACAAACAAGCTTGTTCTTTTCTTCTCCAATATTTTGAACATATTGTGTAGTTGGAGTTTTCAATAAACCAGGCTGATTACTCACATATAATGCAATTGTTGGTATGTTTTGGATAGTTGTATCATTTTTGTGGTCGTGTACTATTAGGGAATAAACTCTGTTAATGTTTGGTGAAGGATCCATTAATAGAATCTGAGATCTTGAATGAGAAAAATTGTCGTTCAATCCCATAAGGAAGATGAGAAGATATTCAAATTGAGCAAATTCTTCCATTTCTCGATCACCATGGCAAGTACAAAAACCACAAGTACAACTTGGGCCGTAACAAGAATATTTATCCCATAAACTTTTCATTTTTGAGAAGTAACTATTGACTGAATCTTGATTTTGTTTAAGATATATCATTGGTTTTTTTAGTTGAAAAATTCTGGACCCATTCTTTTTCTGGAAACATTCTTTTAAATCCACTCATATTTCCTTTGCAGCATCACTAAAGATAATGAATGAAGAAATACCTTTAGATACGAAGTTTAGTATCCAAGCAATTCCGACATGATTGTTCATTGTCCACAATGGCAAAAGCTCCTTTTCTTTAGGTTTGTCGAATGAACCATCAATGAAAACCAATTTAATTTCGGATGTAGAATGCGATTAACATGGATCGACTCCATGTAACATAATTGTCGTCATTGAGAACATCGGTCATTAGTAGCAAATTGCTTGTATCACTACGGTGAAGTGTGTAGTAGCTTGGCAGAATAATTGGTGGATTATGTTCTTGGAGATTCAAAGTTGGATTGATTTCGGTTCCTCTGCAAATATATTTTTAAAAATTATTATTTTTTTAGTTTTCAAAACATGAACATAATTTATGAACATAATTTTCAAAAATTAAAACAAAACCAACTTTTGTTTTTAAGTATACCAAAATCAATTTTTTTTAGTACCACAAAAACCAACTTATTATCAAAGTGGCAACATTTTTTCTTTAAATTTCACTTCATTTTTTAAAACACGTGTAATAAGTAGTATTTATTAATTTACTTTTTAAGCGCCAAAAGAGAGAAAAAAAAAAAAAAACTCAAATATCCAATCAGACCATAATCTTTTATTCTTTTCAAAATAATAAATCACACATACATATAAAAATCAAGTGGTTATACTCAACATCAATAGTTCAACATATAAATGTTACCTATAAATAAAGAGACTATGAATTTGATCCCCACTTAATAATTGAATCAAATAATTTTAATTACCCTACTAAAAAGAACTCTTAATTACCTCTCGAATTTCAATAATGTTTAATTTTAAAACTTAAAATAACAAATAGTTAGTAGTATAACAAATTGTTAAGTAAGATGATGATTAGATTAATGTTAATTCAAATACATTGGTGAAGTCATTATTTTTATCTCGACATGAATTTAATTTTTAAGAAAAAATAAAAATAAGAAGTAAATTTAAAAGATACCTACAGATTAAAATGAAATATTATTAATATATGAAAAGTAGAAGAGTTTGAATTTGAAACAAACCAAGTAGAAACTGTGTACTTTTTTCAAATTTCAATATTTCCATAACACATTTAACCATAAATTGGTTATAAGAAAAAAAAATCTTTCCGCGTTCATATCTAAAAATGTACTTATTCTCACTCCTTTTTTTGAGATTATAATAATTGTGGGTGGGTGATTCGAGCCCATGACATCTTCATCTATGGGTGTAGATTAGTGTCAATGAGTTACTATTCTTGTGTATTCTTACTCCCAGACATATGCCAGTAAGAAATTGTTTACAATTGGTTTCAAATTTTATACAATTTAATTAATTATTCTACATTAAATACAGTTACCAGTTGAAAACATCATATACCTAATTTTTCATTTTCCATACTCGAGTTTCAAACAGTTTTTCACCCTGGCTAAATCAATCTTTTTTTCAAAATAAAAGAAAAAACGTCACGTCGAATCATCTCACCCACCTATGGGATGTCAAAAACATCTACTAGAACTCAAAAATCCTAGAAAAGTTCGAATTATTGATTTATAAAGAATGGTATAACTATTCGCACTTATTTTAGGCAACATTTATGCAGCGATGTTGGGCCATAGATTGTGAGCTTGTACATACAGAAAAATAGGGCCAAAGATTTATAATAGTTCAAGAAAATTGTAATGGATGAACTATTCTAATAAGATAATTATAAATGTAGTCAAATTTTAAAATATTTATATCCATAGTTATTAATACATTTCAATATTGTATTTTGTTTTTTAAACATTTTCAATATTGTATTATTAATACTCATTAATATGTTATTATGCAATGTTAATACACTATTATTATTAATACATATGATTATAGTTGCTAAGTTTTTTAAAAAGTGAACATATTTATTATTATTTTTTGAATTTGACTAATCTTGTAGTTCATACATACTAACATTCCCTTCAAATTGTGGTGGAACTTCACGAGAGTGTAGCAGTTTAGACCATAAAAAACAAAGACGATGTCTTGCCAAACACTTTGTGAAGAGATCTATTGGTTTATTTTCAATAGCAATGTGTTGACGAAGAATATCTTTGGCTACAACGAAATGAAAGTTGACATCGACATGTTTTGTGCACGCAGAAGAAGAGTAAAAATGTTCTTAATAGATATCCACTACAACGAAATGAAAATTGACATCTAATGTGTTCGTCATTTTTTCTTCGTGTTTTTAAACTTATTTGCCTTTTCTACCCAAAAACTGAGAACTTCCTGTCACTGAAATTTTCGTTTTTCTACTTGTCAAGTTTTTGTCGGCACTATTTTCATTTTCTAAAACTTCATTTCAAATCAGTTTCATCTTGGTGAGTTCCATTTTCTCACCTTTGCTTATTTTTTTGTCTTTTTTTTTACATAATATGTGCCATTTTTGTTGTCATTTTGTCCTTTTGTTTGTTGTAGACCAACTTACATTTTGTGTTTTTATTTTTTTTTGTTCCATAAGTTATGGAACATTTTGTGATTTTGTGTTGTTTTTGTTGTGGATCATCTTTCCATTTTTGTTTTCTTGTTTGCATTTTACTAGTTTATTCGAAGTTTATTGTATTACTAATTATGTGCCATTGTATAGTTGCATTTTGTGTTTTTATCTCGATTAGTTGACCATTGTTTAGCTACTTATAATTTGAAATGTTTCATTTTCGTTGTTATTTTCCATTTCTTTGTCTCAAATATTTAAATGGTAACTAGTGTACGTATGAAATACTTAAATGCATTACAACATTCTTTCTACATCTTTCGTATTTATAACATATATTCTTTGTGGTGCTGATTGACACGTGTTCATATGGAGGTACCCACTCATTGGAACAGGTTTACTAAAGGCATGGCAGCCTAACTAGAGGTGGCACAAGATAGGATGACTAGAGAATGATGCTTTGTTCGATATAATAAAAATGCATATAAAATTGCAGACTAAAATCCTAGATCCACTACTACAAAACAAGGATATCCTAAGTAAGCTCCGAAGGAAAACATTGACTGATCACACTCTTAGCTTCCCAAGAGAGTTTTGGCGCTTAATTTAGCTTGTCCAACTCGAACAACTTTGTCACTTCGACATTCTAGTGTAGATAATCAATGAATTAATGCATGTTTGCATGTAGTAAATCTAAGATAAAATGCTAAATCACAAAATCGAAGGGAACCCAAGGCTGTGTTACTCGCTACTAAGGTAATTTTTAATTATTTATCTCTCTCTTCGCCGCTTTCTTTATCAAACGGTGGATTTGACTCATTTCTCAAACCCAAGTTTAGTTCAGTTTCGGCGTTAAATTAGAAGCTAACTGTAGTGTTAGATTTTAATTGGATTGCATTCGTACAGATCAACCGATCTCGCTTACTACTAAGCTACAATAAATTATAACTTTAATGTTAATCAGTTTATAATTTATGTTTGGCCGACCCTTCAACAAAATTGTATAGGCTTGGCCTACTAGTTAATAATGAGGTCTATACATGCGAATTGAGATGACTCGTGGTGAGTTAATTAGGCTATCTAAAAGGGTTACACATAACATCATTGTCCATGGAATTCAGAGGCTTGAGCGAGATAGCAAAGTTCCAGTAGATAACAGCAAGCAAAGTTATCTCTCACAGTGCATGTTGTCGAATTTGGGATAACAAAAATTCTTTATGTTTTGCAAACTTTCCTCAACAAACTGAAATTAACAATATACTCAGCAATAGACAAAATCATTTAACCAAAGAGCCACCCTATATGTACTTGTTCCCCTCCATTATATGGATTGTTGAATCAATGAATCACTGAAATTAGTTGTTTTTATATGCACTTTTTTCCCTCCATTATATGAATTGTTTATATACAGATTATTCAAATCATGTGTAATAAGATTGGTCGCATTAGAATCAATATACCACCCGAAATTATATCCACATTTTGTGAAGATGAAGTTGTATATGTTGGAATAAACTTTAATGTAATTGTTAATTAAGGAATTAGTGCGTAGAAAATTAAGGAATTAATGAGTTGTCAATTTATGAGCCTAATTAAGAAATTAATAGATTTAGTAATTTGTGGGAAATACTTGACCAAGTTTGTAATAGGCTATAAGTAGAGTGTTCCTTCATTGTGAATTGTAGAAAAAATGTGAGAACAAGAATAGAGAGTTTAGAGAGAAAGGAAGTGAAAGTTGTAGAGACAGTTTTTTTAGAAATAAATAAAAGTGGTTTATTTACAATTTTAGTTTCTACAAAT
The DNA here is from genome assembly GCA_037833695.1 of Sechiopsis laciniata. Lineage (NCBI taxonomy): Eukaryota > Viridiplantae > Streptophyta > Magnoliopsida > Cucurbitales > Cucurbitaceae > Sechiopsis > Sechiopsis laciniata. The sequence continues at coordinate 56,530 of JBBMKA010008455.1, read as the reverse complement.
TGGTATCAGAGCCGATGGTGAACGTAACGGGTCAAATGTCGCTGCCACGATTGACGAAAGCCAATTACGAGAATTGGAGCATTCAGATGAAAGCTCTTCTTGGATCTCATGATGCATAGAGGTTTTGTAGAACCAAAGGATACCCCGAATTATACGGCAATTCAAACTAAAGAGTTGAAAGAGATGCGGTCGAAGGATAAAACAACATTGTACATGTTGTTTTGTGCAGTTGATGAATCGGGCTTTGAGAAGATTGCGAATGCAACCATTTCAAAAAAGCATGAGATACTTTAGAGAAAGTGTTCAAAGGAGCCGACCGAGTGAAGCAAGTGCGTCTCCAGACTCTTCGCTGCGAGTTAGAGAGCATAAAGATGAAGAAGTCAGAAAGTGTATCTGACTACATCGCGTGTATGCAGACGATGGTAAATTAACTCAAAAGCAATGGAGAAAAACTAACGGATGTGCAAGTTGTTGAAAAGATTTTGAGATCGTTGACGGATAATTTCGAGAATGTGGTGTGTGCGATAGAGGAGTCAAAAGACCTTGTGAAGCTCACTGTTGATAAGCTTGCTGGTTCTATCGAGGCACATGAGCAACGGAAGAATAAGAAGAAAGAGGAAATGCTAGAGCAAGTGCTTCAAACCAAGGCAACAATCGAAAATGAAGAGGTACTCTATTCGAAAAAATTTCAGAGTAGAGGTCGTGGCCGTGGAGGTCGTTGATATGGTCGCAGTAGTCAAAGCAACAGTTATGATTCGGAGAAGGAACATACGAGTCAAGCGAATTGACGCAGAAGAGGACGTGGTCCAAGAACAGGCGATAGATCAAATCCGTCAAATATTGTAGGGAGCAAGGCATAAGGCGTTTTCTAACCGTACCATACACTCCTCAGCAAAATGGTGTGGCTGAGAGGAAGAACAGAACCATTCTTGATATGGTTTGAGCAATGTTGAAGAGCAAAGGGATGCCAAAGGAATTTTGGGTAGAAACGGTGTAGTGTGCAGTCTATGTGCAAAATCGATGTCCACATGCAAAACTAGATGATAAAACACTGCAAGAGGCATGGAGCGGACGAAAATCGACAATTTCGCATCTCAGAGTGTTTGGTAGTGTGGCTTATGCATACGTACCTGATTAGCGAAGAACGAAACTCGAAGACAAGAGCAAAAAGTATGTGTTTATTGGCTATGATGAGAAAACAAAAGGGTACAACCTGCTTGACCTAATAAGCAAGAAAGTGATGGTGAGTCGCGATGTGCGAGTAAATGAAGAAAGCAAATGGGACTGGAACAATTCGATTCTAGTCAGCATTGAAGTTGGAGAATCACCAATCGTTGCATCAACAAGTATGCCAAGAGAGTCTGAAACAATTGAAGAAGAAGAAAAAGAAGAACCACAACAACCCAGGATGGAGAGTTTGCAAGATTTGTACGATGCGAAAAATAAGGTACATCTTGTATGTCTTTTGGCAGAGGCAGAAAGTATTAGTTTTGAGGAAGCGGTGCAGATGAGAAGTGGCAAACTGCAATAGATGCAGAGATCAATGCGATTGAGCGCAATGATACATGGAAGCTGATAGAATTGTCGAATGCAAGTCGTGTGAAGTGGGTATTCAAGAAGAAAATGAATGCACAAGGGAAGATCAAGGTGAGACTTGTTGCGAAGGAATACAAGCAGAAAGCAGGAATAGACTATGATGAAGTTTTGCTCCAGTTGCGTGAATTAAGACAATCAGATTGCTCATTTCACAAACGGCGCAATTTAAATGGGCAATTTATCAAATGGATGTCAAGACGGCATTTTTGAATAGTGTGCTTGAAGATGAAGTGTACACTGCGCAACCATCCGGATATGTGAAAATTGGAGAAGAGAAGAAGGTGTTAAAATTGAAGAAAGCACTTTACGGGTTGAAGCAAGCATTGCGAGCATGGAATACTTGAATTGATACATATTTCAAGGATAACGGATACAAGCAGTGTCCTTACGAGTATGCACTTTACACAAAGCAGAGTGGAGGTAATGTGATATTTGTTGCTCTTTATGTTAATGATCTGATATTTATGGACAATAGTAATGTGATGATAGAATAGTTTAAGAGCACGATGATGCGAGAGTTTGAGATGACAGATTTGGGCTTGCTGAGGTATTTCCTCGATTTGGAGGTTAAACAAGAAGATACGGGAATCTTTGTATCGTAAGAACAGTATGCAAACGAGATCTTAAAGAAGTTCAAGATGGAAAATTGCAATCCGCTTGCAACACCAATGGAACCAGGTACGAAACTTTCAAAATTTGATGGAGGAGAACATGTAGATGCAAGCAAATATCAAAGTTTGGTGGGAAGTCTTTGCTATCTCACATGCACAAGGCCAGACATCGCATTGATTGTTGCCATTATAAGTCAGTTCATGGAGGAGCCAGTTTATACGCATTGGAAGCGTTGAAGCGGATTTTGCGATACATCCAAGGAACAATGTCACTTGGGATGTTTTATTCGAAAGCGAAAGATTACAAGTTGATTGGTTACTTCGACAGTGATTGGTGCGGAGACATGGACGATCGGAAGAGTACAGCGAGATATGCATTCTTTATGGGCAACACAGCTTTTACTAGGCAGTCAAAGAAGCAACCGATTGTGATGCTTTCGACATGCGAAGTTGAATATGTTGTAGCTTCATGGTGCGTTTGTCATGCGATATGGGTGAGAAATTTGTTAAGCAAGTTGGAGTTAAATTAACTTGGCGCAACAATAATTTGAGTAGACAATAGATCAACAACTGAGTTAGCAAAGAATCTAGTGAATCATGAAAGAAGTAAACATATTGATGTTTGTTTTTCATTTTATCCGAGATCATGTGAAGGAAGGAAATGTGGAATTTAACCATGTAGCAAGTGAATATCAAGTTGCGGATATTTTCACAAAGTCGTTGTTGAAAGTATTGTTCAAGAAATTCAAGAAGATGATTTGCATGGCAGATGGCAAAAACATTTAAGTTTATAGAGGAGTTTTGTTGGAATAAAACATTAATGTAATTGTTAATTAAGGAATTAATGAGTTGTCAATTTAGGAGACTAATTAAGGAATTGGTAGATTTAGAAATTAGTGGAAAATACTTATGGAAAGAGCTTGGAGACCAAGTTTGTAATAGGCTATAAATAGAGTGTTCTTTCATCATGAATTGTAGAGAAAAATGTGAGAACAAGAATAGAGAGTTTAGAGAGAAAGGAAGTGAAAGTTGTAGAGAGAGTTTTTTTTTAAAAAAAGAAAGAAAAGTGTTTTAGAGAATTTGTGTTTTATTTACAATTTTAGTTTTTATGGTATTAGCCTCATAACTGACAGGTTGCTGATTATTTCAAGAGTCTTATGACCTCTGTATGCCATTTGATGACTGCCACGAGGAGTGCCCAATAAACAACTTTTGAAAATTAGGATCATACAATAGTACTTGATGGATATTGAATTTATAAATGATTGAATTAAAAGCTTTTGACATTTATCTCTTGATAAAGATTATTTATACATAGGAAAAACTAAATCTTGAAATCTAATTGAATCTTAAAATTCTAACAATTGAAACTAAACAATTTAAAATTGAGAAATAATAATTCAAACAATCCAATAATATATAATAATGGATATGTGGGAATTTTTTGTCAATTCGAGACTCATGAGTCATAAAAGGTGAGCAAATTTTGTAATGAGGTTTAGGTTTGTTCTTCGTAGAAATTACCCTAACAATTGAATTAAAACTGAACCTAAGCCAGAAAGGATGTACAAAATATGATCTTGACACGAAACAATAAAACTTTGACTAATTGACCTCTTTTTTTAAAGGATTAAAGCTGCGTTTTTATCTGCATAATCTTTGCATTGTTACGATGTAGTACATTTACTCCAAGCTTAACCAGAATTCTTTGCTACCAAATCTTCACTTATTGCATAATCTTTACTCCAACAGTTGGTTGGTTACTTCAGATTATCGATCTCTATTCTGTTTCTACTTTTGTGTGTGTGGTTCTTTACGTTTTAATTTGATTTTTATACTATGCAGACCATTTGGTTAACAAAATTATGCTTTGGCACTAATTGTAATTCCTCTTCCCCAATTTGTACTAAAAAAAAAAAAATAAAAAATAAAAATAATTGCTAGCACTTTGACATCCAAAGTTTGATCCTCATGTCTATTTTATTTTTGTCTTTTCAGTTTTAATTTTTTTAAATGAACTTTTCATTTTAAATTGGTCAAATATATTTTTATTTATTATTTTAATTTTTAAAAACATAAAACTAATATTCTTATATTATTTAGTTCTTTTTTTATATGCACTATTTATTATTTAAATTTTTTTTGAGATAGTATTATTTTAATTTCAATATATAATAAATCATTATTTTAATTTTAATATACGGGATTTTTCATGTATAATAAAAAATGTAAAGTATTTCACAAAAAATCAAAACTAATTCATTTGTAACAGGAAATCTAAATTGAGTTCTATCACCAATAGAATTCTATCACTAGTTGAGTCTATCACCGAAAGAATTCAATCAGTGATAGACTCATTCTATCACTGGTTGAGTTTTATAACTAATAGAAATCATAGGTTGCAGATGAATTATTTTAGAAATTGTGCTGCAAATATAATGCATGTAGAATATGTTGCTAAGGGTAAATTCCCTTTAATATATCCTAATTTTAATCTTAATTTTTAAATTTAATTTCCATAAATAATAATATTTCTATTTCTATATTTTTAATTTAAATCTATACTAATTTTATAAAAACAATTTTATGAATAACAAAAAAAAAGGTAAAAATTGATATTAAAATTCTAGAAAATTATCAAATTTAGAAAAATTTATTCATCACATTAAATTGATAGCTACAAAAATGTTATATTTTAACTAAGTGAAATTCGTAGGGTTATGTATAAGTGAAACTTAGATTTCATAAACTTCAATCAAATCAAATATTTCATATTTTGTTATGTATGAAATATTGTTTAAAAGATGCTATAATTAAAATAGGAATGTTAGAATTTGTTATTTACAACAAATTTTCAATTTTATATTTATAAACTATCTTAAATAATATAAAATATTATTTAAATAATATGTTTTATTTTATTTCTTAATTTTACTATTGGTATACATAATTTTAAATTTTAAAATGTTTAGCATGTGTATTATAACTTATTTGAACTTATTCATTTATGATTTAATTTTAAAATTGTATAATTTGTTATCAATTCGTTGTTTATTTCATATAATTCATTTATTTTTTACTAATAAATTTATGCTAGAACATGCAAACTTTTGATAATTATATGTGTGTAGATATATATTTTTTTATTGCGTGTTATATCTTTTAAAAAACAAAAAAAAGAAAAAAATTAAAAAGAAACTAGAAATAAAAAATGGTTATCAATATTAGAGAATATGAGATCCCACCTCAAAACCAATTAGCAATGAGGAAAATAACTCATATCCCTTTTAAATACTCGAGGAACTCTTCACTTTTTCAATGTGCGACATTTGTGAGATCCTAACAATCAAACATATTTGTTTTCTGTTTCTAATTGTTTTTTAAGAAACAAAAAACAGAAAAAGTTATCCAATACATTCTTATTTTTTATTCTAAAACTCAAGAATGAAAAAACAAGAGTAAGAAGTAAGAAATAGGAAACAAGATCAGTACCAAACGAGTCTAAAGTTTTTGGCTCTATTTCCATCTAAAAGAAACGAAGTGAGAATGGAGAGAAAGCATGGATTGATTTTGATATGAATTCTATATTGAATAATGAATCAAGTGACTGCTTTATATAGATTTGCTAAAGAGATTTAAGTTACAACTGTAGAAAAAGAAATGGCAACAACCAACAATAAACACAAATTAAACAATCGCACAAGCCTTTCGCTTTGGGATTGGAGAGACAATGCACACAAAATATTCTCTACAATGCTTTGTTTTATTTCTCTAAAATTCTCGCTACAACTTTCTCTTCCTCGCTCTCTTACTTGCTCACATTTCACAATGAAATGAGCCACCTATTTATAACTCTATTACAACTTGGTCTCCACTTACCAAAAATGTTTACCGCTAATTGCTCAATTAAGGATCCACTAATTCTTTAATTAGCTCATAAATTGACAAGTCATTGATTGCTTAATTAACTTCTTAATTGACAACCCATTACAACATTTTAATCACATTAAAAAATAGCATTTAAAGTTTATTCCAACAACAATAGTTTGTTTAACAAAACAACTATAATAATCTTAAATAGAATTGCAACTAACAGGCCTAAACAGTATTAAACAGTACACAAGAGTTAGATTATCGGTGGGCTGCCTTAACAGCCCTATCGATAGTAACCCATTTTTTGAACAACGGATTATACTTCACATTGTCGTTGTCTTTAAGAAACTTCAATATTTTTGAAATCGCTTGGACATTGTTCCAAGCACGGGCAGCAATCAACCCTCTAGCCTCTTAGAATTGCTTAAACCTTAACTCTCCAACGGAGGTTGTTCTTCTTGCTGAGCTTCACTATTTATAACGAACTCACCCGGTGACCAAACTATTAGATAATGTGGACATCCATCTCAAAATCAATTAGTAATAAAGAGAAATAACACACCTTTCACTCTTTTCAATGTGAGATCCTAACATATCCCGGTCTCTTTTGAGCTCACTAATAATGTTGAATTAGATCTCAATTTCATTTTTATTGGACCGTATAACCGTTTGGGCTTAATGGGCTCTAATATTATACTAAATAGTTTGGACATTGTTGACTGAGAAATTTCGATCAATTAGAAATTGCCACATCATTACAAATAAATCTAATTAAATATTGGGTCGATTACAAATCAATAATTTTCTCATAATTAATTGGATTAAAAGTTATTTCGTTTGGAATTTAGGTCCATATTAAGTTGGGCCTAAGTCCTATATTGGGCCTAAAGATTCACGAAACTCAAGCCCAATGATAAGATTCAAAGACGCATGAGGCTCTAGCCCAATGGTCAAGCCTAGAGATCCATAAGACCCAAGACCAAGGTTTAGGACCAAAAGCCCGTGAAGCCCAAGTCCATAAGCCCATGGAAACTCTATAAATAGAGAGTTCTCCCTCATTTGCAAAGGATTGTGACCTGAACTGAGAACAACAGACTGAAAACTCAGAAACTCCAGAGCTTTCAGCAATTTGAAACTCCGAGAGCATCCAACCATCCAAATCATCAAGCCTTCAAGATCAGTTAGCGAGTCAAAGAATTCAGAGATCAAGATTCAGAATTCATAACTCTCAACGACAAAGGTTTCCTCAAACTGATCGTCTCTTCATCAGCATACTGAAGATTCAATCATCCTCTATCTGAGAACAAGCTCTCAAGTCCTCAGATCAACATTTTCAAAATCCACATCTCAAGAGAAAGAATCATAGGACAAATATTAAAGATTGTAACACGCGTACAAAAAAAAAAATAAAGATTCAAATTCATTTACACGTGTCTCATTTCTGTTTATCTCTAGAAATCTCGTGTGAACAAATTGGCTCGCCCAGTGGGACCATCTCTACCTCTCATCTCTTACTCTCTCTCAAGAAAGCATGAATCCCAAAGAAGTTTCCTCCAAGACTATTGCTTCAACTGATTCCTATATGGGACCTGTTACGCGAAGCCGTTCAAAAGAAATTAACCATGAAGAAAGCCAGACACCTGTTATCGCAAATAAAATGTTGAAGCGCATGACAGAATCTTCTAAAGATTACATCTCTACTGCGGAAGATTTTGAGTTTGGTAAATATGCTCTTCTTGACCATGAACCAAGCAAGATTTCAAATCATGATGTGATGTACGTGATGATGACTAATACGTCTACTAGCAAAGACAGACTAGTTGAGTGTAAAAAGAAGCTCAGTATGTTATTAGAGGTGGTCAAAGAAAAGAATGATGAAATCACTTCTCTAAAAAATCAGATGTAAAGTCGAGATGTTGTTGAGTATAGCCATACGGTCGTCAACATAGACAAGGGGAAATCCATACACACTGCTTCAATTGCAACACTATCTATCCATGAGTTACAAGATATGATTATGACTTTAATCAGAGCACAATATGGTGGACCTGCTCAAAGCTCTCTATTGTACTAAAAGCCATACACCAAGAGAATCGATAATTTGAGGATGCTTGCTGGTTACCAGCCACCAAAGTTTCAACATTTTGATGGGAAGGGAAATCCAAAGCAACACGTTACACACTTTGTTGAAACATGCAAAAATGCCAGTACTATAGAAGATCTATTAGTCAAGCAATTTGTTCAAACTCTAAAAAGGAATGATTTTGACTGTTATACTGACCTCGAATTAGAGTCTGTCAATAGTTGGAAGAACTTGAAAGAATTCCTTAACCGCTTCTATAGCACCCGACGAACCGTCAGCATGATAGAGCTCACCTGCACCAAACAAAGAAAAGGTGAGCCAGTCATCGACGACATCAATCGTTGGAGAGCCTTAAGTCTCGATTGTAAGGATAGACACACTGAACTGTCGGCAGTTGACATGTGCATCCAAGTTATGCATCGGGGACTCCTCTACATTCTTCAGGGAATAAAGCCACGCACTTTTGAAGAGTTGGTAACTCGCGCCAACGATTTGGAAACGTAAAAAAAGAAAAGAAAAAAGTTAACCATACTGAAAAAGTCTTTAAAAACACCTCTAAAGAATCCATGACCGTGAATAAAAACCCCGTTAAGTTTTCTCAAAAGGGAAGGATAGGAAGACGGAAGGGCAACAAGATTATGGTTAGAGACGTCGTTTGAATTTTAAGGAGAGGCAAGAAAAATTTTATCTGTTCCCAAACTCAGAAGTTGCAGACATGCTTGAACAGCTACTCGAGAAATAACTCATTTAGCTGCTAGAGTGCAAGCTGCCGGAGGAATCGAGAAAGGCCAATGACCCCAACTATTGCAAATATCATCGTGTTGTTAGTTACCCGATCGAGAAATTTTTCGTGTTGAAAGAATTAATTCTAAGATTGGCTCAAGAAAGAAAATTTGAGTTAGATCTTGATGAAGTAACTCAAGCAAACCATGCTACTGTCATATTTCAACCAAAAGTAGAGTCACTCATGAGATCGTCCCATGGCCAATTACAGATTTTGATCCAGTTCGGATCATTTGAGCCCATTAGTGTCTAGTTTCAAAAAAATTCTTTAAGTAAAAGTTCACAAGAAATTTTTTTCCAGAATGACTATGAAGAACCAGTTGAGGATGACAATGAAGGCTGAACCATTGTGACGAGCCGTAAAAGGGGGCAACCAAGTTACTCTAGAAAAGAATCACGTCTGTTTCGAGAACACAAGAGAATGAATAGACTTCTAAAGATAAAAGGAAGAAAAATTCCAAGAATGCCTAAGTTGATCTATGCCAAAAGCGTCAAATAGTAACACTGGTAGAATTTTTCCTAAAGAGCTTTCTAGAAAATGTTGAAGAAAAACTATTTGATGTTGTTACATGTCATACTGTTTCCATAAAGAAAGATCCATCAAGTTCATCAGAGATAACAACAGGTGAATTTGGAGACATAACTTCTTTCAACTTAGAAGAGTTACTGCTGCTTCCTCAAAAAACCAAGAATGCTCTTATCGAGGAATTGATAGACCTTGATTCTACTAGCGGCTGGATATCCAAAGCAGATATATCTGAACCATGTTGAATGTCAATAAATTTCACTAATGAAGACTTGTTTCTAGGTTTAAAGCCTCACAATAGACCCTTGTTTGTCTCAAGATACATTCGAGAACAGAAGGTTGGACGAATCCTCATTGATAATGGATCAGCTGTCAACATATTGCCAAAGTCAACTATAAAGCAGCTAGGCATTGCAATGGAAGAATTATCTAGCAGTAAATTGATGATTCAAGGCTTTAATCAAGGAGGACAGAAAGCAATCGACATGATACTTTTAGAGCTTATTATTGGCAACTTGAAAGCTGATACTTTGTTCTATTTCATAGATTGTAAGACTACATACAAATTGTTACTAGGGCGCCCTTGGATTCACGAAAACTATGTAGTAACTTCTACCTTCCATCAATGCTTCAAATTTTATCAAGATGGCATCAAGAAAGTAGAGGCTGATACTAATTCATTTTTTGAGGTTGAATCTCATTTAGCAGATGCAAAATTCTGCACGTAAGATGATAATGTAACGAAAACCCCGACAATAGATATCCCTATAATCAAAGAGCGCAATGAACCCAAGTTAGAGTCGAAGATTAATGCCGAGGGAGAAGCAGTTGAAGGCACAAACTAGTCTAACTTTGAGAAGAGTAAAGCTTCAACTAGCAGTAGAAAGTCCAAAACTGTGGAGGACAAAAAAAGATCCAAATCCGCCTATGCTACTCTAAGTCCTTTTATCTCGACGAAAAAAAGGTGAAGCACCTTTTGTAGAATGCTCAAATAATTTAAAGGTTGGTGATATTGAGATTTTGAAAGAAAATTTTATCGTACCTCTTACAAAGATGACGAAGCAAGAAGTAAAAAAGGTTAAAGATAATCACATTAAAGTGATCTTACCTAAATCCCAAACAAAAGATGGATTCGATCCTAAGGCGTATAAACTCTTAGCAAATACAGGTTATGACTTCACGACTCACACTGAGTTCAAAGGTCTAAGTATTTTCAACGATATGCTAGAGCTTTCAAATACATAGAAGGAGCTTGTGAATAGGGGTTATCAACTACATGCATTACAAAATGGACTTGGATATAAGCCGCCATAGCCAGTTCATATAACGAGAAAATGGAAGATGAAAGTTGCAGATAAAAATCACATAACAATTGCAGAGTATGAACATTCAAAAGAAGTGAAGAAGGTCAATCAGAGGTTATCTGCGCTCCGGCGCATCAGGCCACCAATTGCTCGAGTTTCAACCCTTAAAAGACTGAACAAACAGAAAGAAAAGACACAATGCATGACTTCAACCTCTGATGTGACACGATTATTAGCCTTCTAAAGACTCGAAAGAAATACTCTCTACTTCAATGCTGACAGGATCTAAGCCTTTCAAAGATATTTTAAGAAATGAAGACATTCGTAGTGTTGTTCCATCTCGCATGAAAAGAAGAAAATTTCTTACTATTGAAACAGAAGGCTCATTAACAGTAAAGCGACATAATGTGATTTTCACTAATCTGTCAAAAGAAAATATAAAACAAGAAGAAAATGAGTTTTCATGTCATCACATCAAGACCATAGAAGAAGAGATAGATGAAATGTCTGATGATGAGGTCAATGAAGCACCACTGCCGCTTAAATATGGTAATCAACCAACAGTATATAAGCTAAAAGAAATAAACCTCGGCACTATAGAAGAGCCACGTCTAACCTTCATAAGTGCATTACTTGCACCTGAAGAAGAGGTTGAATATATGAGTCTACTTACTGCTTGTAGAGATATATTGGCTTGTTCATGTAAAGAAATGCCAAGACTTGATCCCAAAGTAGCAGTCCATTACTTAACAGTCAGTAAATGGGCACGACCAATCAAGCAAACCCAGCGCCAATTTCGGCCAGAACTCATTACTCAGATTGAGATAGAAGTAAATAAGTTAATTGAAGCTAGATTCATATGCGAAGTGAAATATCTGACATGAATCGCCAATGTTGTCCTAGTCAGAAAAAAGAATGGATAACTACGCGTATGTGTGAACTTTCGCGACTTGAATAATGTATGTCGGAAAGATGACTTTCCATTGCCTATCACGAAGATCATGGTCGATGCCACAATAGGTCATGAAGCTCTATCCTTTATGCATGGATCATCGGGTTATAATCAGATAAGGATGGCTCTAAAAGATGAAGAAATGACAACCTTTCAAACTCCAAAAAGGATATACTGTTACAAAGTCATGCCATTCGAATTGAAGAATGCCGGTGCCACCTACCAACGAGCAATGCAAAAGATTTTTTATGACATGTTGCACAAAAATGTTGAATGTTATGTTGATGATATTGTGGTCAAGTCTGTAAAACGAAAAGATCACTTGAAATATTTAAAGGTGGTTTTTTACTTTCTAAGAAAGTACCAGTTGAAGATGAATCCCCTCAAATGTGCGTTTGGCATGACTTTATGAAATTTTTTAGGTTTCATCATAAGACATCGAGGAATTGAAATAGACTAGTCGAAGATCAAGGCCATCCAAAAAATGCCGAGGCCTTGAAATTGACACGAGCTAAGAAGTCTTCAAGGTTGTTTGGCTTACATCTGAAGATTCATTTCTAATCTAGCTGGTAACTGTCATCCATTCCAAAGAAGCATGTCAAAGTACTTTCAAAAGTATAAAGAAGTATTTGATTAATTATCATGTCTTAAGTGCCCCTATAGCCGAAAAGCCATTGATTTTTTACATCACTGCACACGAAAGATCACTTGGAGCATTATTCGCGCAGGAAGGAGAAAAAAGAAAAAAACAAGCACTTTACTACTTAAGTAGAACTTTGATTGGGGTAGAAGTAAATTACTCTCCTATAGAGAAAATGTATTTGCCGCTTTTCATTTCCATCGATAAGTTGAGGCACTACATGTAGGCATTCACTGTGCTATTAGTTACAAAGGCCAACCCATCAAGTATATTTTATCTCGACCAATAATATCTGGACGCCTAGCTAAATGGGCAATCATTCTTCAACAATATGATATCATCTATGTCCCACAAAAGGCTATGAAAGGGCAGGCACTAGTAGACTTCTTAGCCGACCATCCAGTTCCATCTGATTGGAAGTTATGTGAGGATTTGCCCTATGAAGAAAATTTTCTTGTCGAAGTAACAAGCCATGGACCATGTACTTTAATTGCACAACACAAAGAAGTGGAGTGGGTGCAGGAGTTATTTTTACTTCGCTCGAGAAGCACATGTTGCCTTATAGCTTCGCACTTGGAAAACTATGCTCAAATAACATCGCATGGTATCAAGCCCTTACTATTGGTCTCCAAATGGCCATCGAAATCAAGATAAACTTTATAGAAGTATACGGTGACTCCAAGTTAATAATCTGTCAAGTTTTGCTTCAGTATGATGCAAAGCATGAAGACCTCAAGCCATATTCCACATATGCTAGACAGTTGTTAGAAAAGTTTGATAGCATAATCCTAGAGCATGTTCCAAGGTCAGAAAATAAAAGAGCAGATGCACTGGCAAACCTGGCTATTGCTTTAACACTCCCAGATGATGCAACCATGAATATTGCACTTTGTCAGAAAATGGGTCACTTCTATATTTTAGGGGTCTGCTCGGTGTATGTTGTCCCTGCTTGGGCCACTTATATATTTTAAGGGCAATGCCATCTTTGATAGCCTTCTCCTGCCTTTGTTCATCATACGCCTTGATGCGTGAATGCCTTACCTTTGTCAGGGTTGATAGGGTTTGATACATCGTATTAAAACTTAGTTGAATTTTTTGTGTGCCGCTTCCTCGACTGATCAATTCAAAATGTGGTTGTGCATACGATAGCCTAAAAATGTTGGACACTATTGCTAGTGGTCCTCTGTTCTGCGAACTATCGTCCTTCTTCTGCAATTCTGTTGATTCACCTCTTTCCCAAATGGAAAAAGTTAGAAACTTCGTGCTTAGCATTGTAGGCTTATTAGTCACAGTGCATATTGGTTGAGAACTTTCGTCCTTGCTTTGGCTTTCATCACTGGAAACTTGCTCAGTATCAATATTGTAACTTGTCGCTTTTTTCTTCTCAACAGATTCATTAATTTCAGCTTCGGGAATGACCAGGGTGGCGAACCTTGCCCAAGCTTCTTCCTGTTGCTCCAATCACATCCTTCGTTCTTCTTCGCTTACAAAAAATTCCTCAATTTCAGCTTTAGGAATGGCTAGGGTGGCGAACCTTGCCTAAGCTTCTTCCTGTTGTTGCAATCGCATCCGTTTCTCTTCTTCTTCCGCTGCTGCACGTCCTAGAGCTTTGGCCTCTACATCTTGTTTTAGCATGGCTAGCCTTAAATGTTCCCATGAGAGTTCACCAAAAAGTTCCATTCCAAACGCCTCATTAAGCACTTTGGCCCTCAAATATGTATCTTCTGCTGGTGCATTGCTGACAGCGTTTCCTTAGGTTATTTCTTCAGTTCTGCATGTTGGTTTCTTTGGAGAAAAAATGATGCCATTTTCTCTTAACCATTTTTTTTGTTCCAGCTATATTTCATCTTCTTGAGTTGTGTCCTTCAGAGATTGCTCATGATTATACATTGAATATTCAGGTTCATGCTTTGTATGCTTCATAATACTATGACCCCCTTGCAGACCGTTTTGTCCTTGAAAATTTTTGTTGTGACCTCCCTCAATATGCATCTGAGTCTTCCCATTAGGATGTGTCATATTGAAATCTGTGCATAATCCCTCCGCATAGCCTGAATGCTGATATAGTCGTGTTTGTAGTGGTTGTACGTTGTTGCTCCAATACTGATTTGTAAAGTGATTGTATGCCACCTATTATGATTGTTGCTTGTGGTAATGTATTGAGACTCTTTCCCTGTTGATTGATGTGTGTCTTGGATCTCGGTTCCCCTGAAATTCAAGTTCAATATTTTATCAATAAAAACTACTATCATCCTAAGAATATTAATCCTAAATAATCAATCCCCAGTAAGGGCGCCAAAAACTTAATCTGAATTGCGTTTCGGGTGCTAATATAATCTTATAGTAATTAACTCAGAGAAAACTTAAAGCTAAGTATGAATCAGAATCGCTTACGGGCAAATATACGCAGCCAAAACTACAGCAAGTAATAAGTATATATTTTATCGATCCCACAGAGATTGATGTCTAGAAGTAATACTTCTAAAACGAGAGTTACGCTGAAAAGTAAATAAATGGGTTGTAAAAGTGTGTTTGATTTTGGTTTTGAATGCGAAAATGAAAATATGCAAATGCTTGACAGAAATAAATATGAATGCAATGAGTAAAGATAAATACACACTTCTAGAAGATGTTAAGAACGCGGGACTAGTTATTGAGTTTCTCGCTTCCTTCAACTAAGAAGTGCTTCCGCACTTAGTGATTTATGAAATGACAGCTTCCGCTGTGAACTTCATAGTAAAACGGGGCAACGCGAGCAATAGTGAGGTTATTCCTAACTCCCTAAATGATGGAAAAACTTGCATTCAACCTATAGTAGCATACTGGATCTCCATGTGATTTTTCTTTCTAACTCACCACAAGTCATATACGTGGATAGCAAAGCAACGTATCTACATATAAATAAACAAACGCAGTAGTGTAAAACTCTTTAACCTACGCTCCTAAGCATGATTCTATTCGTGAGAATTCATTCAAGACTCTTATAACGCAGCATAACAATGAACTCACAGTAAGACGTTTAAATCATCAGATTTTATTGTGACTACTAAATATTTATCATTATAACTACTCCTAAGAAAAACAGTCAAATGAAACTGGCATGGCTGTGAAGTGTGCAGTCCCTTTGTCATCGGCTCCTACAGTCACCATCAGTTGCTTCTCGCATGAATCAAATTCTAATCATCTGACTTAGCTCCTCTTCACTTAGATCGGCTTCTGGCCATTCGACCAGCTCACCAAACTTCAGCTACCTTCTTGCAATTTATAGAGTTGATTTACTTGGTCGGTAAGCCTAGGTGAGCAGGAAAATCTTCATTAATACAAGATTTCTTAATTTTTCCTGGAATTTATTTGATCGACACCCCTTTAATTGCTTGAATGATTCTCTGTATATTTCCATATTGGTGTGATTCTCGAGCGTGACAGCCTTGTGAATGCGTGATTCTTTTATGTGTGTCACCATTCGCATTGTTTCTATAACGGCCCAGTTTTCCATTCCAGTTCTCCAGGTATGTTCGGTCATTTTTTTGGGGGTTCGGTTGGGCCGTTAAGGAAGTTTGGGCCTTTAGGGGAATTTTGGTAATTTTGGCCTTTAGGGTCCAAGGCTATTTCTATCTTTTGATAAGTTCGGGTTCTTGCTGCGTTTTCAGGTTCCCAGGGTTAGAATTACTTTTTGGGAAGTTTGGAGGTCTTTTGGTTAAAAAGAGGAAAAAAAAGGAAAAATGGTTTTAATTTCTCCCTCGCTAGGACTCGAAGCCCGGATCACTTGAAAACCCTATTTAAGCCCATTTTCTCCATTTCCCAAAGCCCTAGCCGCACACTTCCTTTCTCCCTCTCGAATTCCTCTACCTCCGAGAACACCAGATCACCAATTCTTCACCGATGTCCTCACTGCTGAGCAGCCTTCACGCCGGATTTCTCCATCGCTGATCGCTGCTCTTTGTCGCGCACAGCCACTAGCTTGCCTGTTCGTTTGCCCTTACCGAGAGCAACCGCTGATCGCCAAGCCGTGCCTCTGTCTCCTTTGCGCGTTCGCAGCCCCGTGATCGCAGTATCGCGATCATTCAGTCCAGCGCACCCTTCGTCGAGACGTTTCGTGCCACAACGTCTTCGCAAGCAGCCCGTTCACCCAAAAACCTTTCTCGTGCTTCGTGGGTATTTTTATGGCCTAATGTTAAGATCTGTTGACCTTGTATTATTCGTAGCCTCGCGGTCGCCATCTCACTTTGCAGCTCGCCTTTGTACAGCCCTTCGTCGCACGCTCGAGTTTGTAGCCGAGACCACGCTCGTTCGCTTGTCCAAGCCGATCCACCGTGTAGCGTTCACCTTGGACTTCACTCTAGCGAACCCTTCGCCCCAGCGAGACGTTCCCCAGCAGCTTGCTCTCTCCGAGCCTCGCCTGTTCTCGTTCCCACGCACGTCCGCGAGTAGCTTCGCCTTCACCTTCACCGAAGCCTTGCTGTCGAGCCTGTCTTCTCTTTTTAGGGGTATTGTTTACCAAGCCTTGTGCCTTGGTTACCTAGTTTTGTTTAGCTGTTATATATTTATTATGTGCTTGTTTATTGTTATGCCTAGGTTATCACACGTGTTGGTATTCTGCAGCTTAAAGAGCATTATTTTGTATAGTCGTTCTGCTTGCTTTCTAGGTAAGGATTTCCTTGCCGGGGTTGTGTGGGCCCTACACTTGACATTGATAGTTTTTTTGTTGTGTGTTACCGTTTTCTAAGCATGTTAGTGGATAGGTGTTTGAACGATATTTCTGTTACTGAACTTGTTAGTATATAGGCTTGCTTGTTTATTGCCTGACAATATACTTGTTAGTGGATAGGATTGTATGGCTCGTCTGATAGGATCTGGCATGTAGATTTATGTACCCTGGATTGCACTACTATGTTGCGGTGACTGTTTTATCTGTGATTGTGATATGTTGTATGTTATTGTGCAATGATATTGATGTTGATCACGGTTAGCTCTAGGTTGCTTATTCTTAGCTATATCTTGTTAGGTTGTCATCATTTAGAGGTTGAGAGTGCACCAACGTATGTGTCCCCACCGGTCAGGCTGTGAGGACAGATTCCTTACCTTTAGCAACCAGGTGTGGAGTAGCTACCACCCCGGCATAAGCCTAGTTTGTGGCCTGCTAGAGCGGGGTCCTTTCTTTGATGCAAGCTTGCCTGGGGACGACCTTTATCTTCAGACGTTGGGTGTGATTCAGGCTGCCACAGTATGGTGCCAGGGCCTCCCGCCTGCTGTGGATCAGTGCTCACCTTTTCGAGTCTTAGGCATGCACACCTGGACCGATATAGTTTGTGTAGGCCTATATTTATTCTGTTTGCAGGAGCATGCGGTGTGCGCATATGTGCATTAGATGCCGGGAGGAGAGCTCCCTCAGGCTAGTGTATCAGTACACCTTTCCTTTCAGTTTAGAGCCCGACACTTAGGTACTCTTCCAAGTGTCCAGGATCAGCATAGTTAGCTGGTCACCGCAGCTGAGAGTTAGAGACTCTTGAGATTCTGGGGGTTATATCGATAACCCATCTAGAGATCCACAGTGGATCCTTAGCCGAGAGTTAGAGACTTTCGACGGTTTGAGCATGTTGTGATTGTACTTGTGTTGAAACTGCCTTTATGATGTTGTTCTGCTTGTATGCTAGGATGCTAGATAATGTGACGTGTGTACTGTTCCCCGGTTGGAAATTCTTACTGAGTGCCTTTGTATTCACCTTTATTTCTGTGGTTTTTCCACCAGGTAATTTGGGACAGCACGGGGCGGCTAGAGTAGAAGCTGATTGATCATAGGAGTCCGCCGTATAGTCTCTTTCGTTTAATTTATGTTTCCAGCATGTTTAGACTATTTTGAAAGAATTGTTTTAATACTATTTTTATTTTCTCTGGCCAGAGGCTTTTAATTATACTGGTTTTAATAACGATTTTTGGATTGCCATTTCCCTATCAAATGTTAAAGTTTCTGTTATTAGTCTTTCTTGTCGAATTTAATGGTTTTTAAATTCATGCATACTGAGTAAGGACCAGGTTTATGACCATTTTAGAGTCGGGTCTTTACAGTTTTGTTCCTCCAACATCAGAGTTTAGCATTTCCTGCATTTAATAGCTTTTTAGCGCGAAATTGTATAATATTTGTATCTAATTCGCATATTGCGCTGATGATGCTATTTTCTGTGCACATGCTGATTTCTACACTTTTATTCGCAAAATGCTCTAAATAGCTCGAAAATCTTCCCGGTCCCTTAATAAAATGCTTAATAAATCAGCCTAAATAATGACCTATTTGAGAGCTATCAACGCTCTTATGAAGGACTTTTCCTGCGATGTTTAGGAAAAGAAGTGTCAAGTAAAGCATTGATAGAAGCACACTTTAGCATCTATGGAGCTCATCGGTCTGCTCAAAAATTGCATTTCCAACTAAAAAGGATGGGCTGCTATTGGCCGATAATGGTTCAAGATTCAATGGAGTATGCAAAAAAGTGTGAGGCCTATCAAACCCATGCAAACTTCATACATCAACCACTAGAACCTCTCCATCCAAGTGTTGCTTCATGGCCATTCAAAGCTTGGGGACTTGATCTCGTTGGCCCTATAACGCCAAAGTCTTCAGCATGGCACTCTTACATTCTGGCAGCAACTGATTATTTTTCAAGATAGGCTGAATCCATCCCTCTGAAAGAAGCAAAGAAAGAAAATGTCGCAAACTTTATTCGAACTCATATTATCTATCGTTATGGCATTCCATATCGCATCGTGATAGATAATGGAAGACAGTTCTCCAATGGTTTGATAGACAGGTCGTGTGAAAAGTTTACCATTAAACAGTACAAGTCTTATCAATGTACAATGCAGCAGCAAACAGATTGATAGAAGCATTTAATAAGACTTTATGAAACTTGCTAAAAAATATAGTCTCTAAGGCAAAGAGGGATTGGCAAGAAAGAATTGGTGAAGCATTATGGGCTTATCGAACCATGCATCGTACACCTACATGAGTCACGCCATATTTTTAGTATACGGAGTAGAAGTCGTGCTTCTATTGGAAAGAGAAATCTCATCAATCCGAATGGCCATATAAGAAGGATTGACAACTGAAGAAAATGTAGCATTGTGCTTCAAGAGTTAGAAGCATTGGATGAAAGAAGACTTATGCCCAATCGTACACCTACATGAGTCACGCCATATTTTTAGTATATGGAGTAGAAGTCGTGCTTCTATTGGAAAGAGCAATCTCATCAATCCGAATGGCCATATAAGAAGGATTGACAACTGAAGAAAATGTAGCATTGCGTCTTCAAGAGTTAGAAGCATTGGATGAAAGAAGACTTATGCCCAACAAAAGCATTCGAATGTTACCAAGCACGGATGATTAAAGCTTTTGGCAAAAATATTAAGCCTAGATCGTTTCAAGTTGGAGACCTAGTGCTTGCTGTTAGAAGACCAATTATCACAACAAGACATACATGATATAAATTCACACCTAAATGGGATGGACCATATATTGTCAATGAAGTCTACACTAATGAAGCATACAAAATAATGGATAAAGATGGCTTAAGGATCGGCCCAATCAATGAAAAGTTCCTAAAGAAATTTTATGCTTGAAATTGTAATACTCCTTAGCGTATGAGTATAAACTACAAGCTACTTGAACTACGTTATGACTTGATCCCTTTCACCAAATTAAATGGTACGTAGGCAACTTAAAAGAAATTTTAAGTTCAGTCCATAATAAATTAAAAAAAAAAAAATCTCAGACAATATGAAATCTTGACAACTGCATTCATTATAAATAGAAATATATGTCTGACAAAAGAAACAAATCTTTTTGATAAAATAAATGTGCTAAGAAAATAGCTCTAAAAAAAATTGAAAAAAAAATTAAAAAAAGAGAAAGATATGGAACCCATTTGAAGTCTTGCAACTCTTGCAACTCTTGAAGAGCATCACTCAACATCCCACGAAGAATCAAGCGTCTTCATTAGAAATGACATCAGAACTTTCATTATCAGTTATAGCTTCGCATGCTGCACATTCATCATGTTTGAGCTGAGCCAAATAATTCTCTTTCTCAACAATTAACTTTGAAATTTCTTCTTGTTTAGTCTTCAAAGCTTTAAGTTGGGCTTCTAACCTTTCTTCCTCTCGGAATGACCTTTAATGTTGTTGAATAAACAAATCCATCTCAACCATTGTGCTATTCTGGTCACTTAATAAGCTACCCAAGGTAACCTTTGCCTCTTCCAACCGACAAGGCTTACTTGTTGAGGTGAGTTGGGAAGAATGTAATGATTGCAGCTTGTTGAATTCTTCAACCTTTTTAAAGTATTCTCCAACAAATTTTCGTAGGGACGGGAGGTTAGTTGAACAAATATTTGAAATGCCTTGAAAAATTATGTCTGCATACTTTGTAGCACGTAAAATATTTTCAAACGGAGTATCTAAAATCCTCGTGTATTTTGTCCCACAAAACCAAAGTAGTCTCCTTGTTTACATTCAGCAAGTCAGTATTTGTACAACAATGAGAGATCTCGCTAGTAGCAGGAACCGGTGCACCACCGTACAAAATATGTTATTTCAATGGTGATGTCTTCCTCAACTTCGACGTCTCTATAAACTATGGCGTCTCTTTTGATGGCAATGCCTCTATCAACTGTGGAGTCTCTCCTAACCATTGCTCCACTATCAGCTGCGATGTCTCTTTTAACAATGGCATTTCTCTACACTATGACATCTCCCTTAATGGTTTCATCACTTTATCAGTTGTAGGAAGAAAAGGTGAAAATCTAGATTTATTCATTGGAGCCTTGAACTGACCCATGCAAGCAGTTAGAATGAAATAATTTTGTATTGACGACGGATTTTGGACTGGTTTGCCCTACTATTTCCATAACTAAATCATCTAGAGGTGACTACAAAAAAAAAAAAAAAAAGTTGAAAAAAAAATTACTCTATATTAAATACATAAATAAATAAACAAAGGAAATCTAACCAAGGTTGATGGAAGATAGTGAAACTGCGAAGCACTTGGGTTGTCTTTAAAGGTTGAGATTTCTTCTGTTTCTTCCAATGGTGGTCACTACTACTATGACTCTTCTAGTTATCTGCGGTGGCAAAATTAGCAGGATCAAACATGCATATTAGTTTGCCTCCTTTATCATTATCAACTGCCTTAGGAAACTTGGGTTTAGAAGGAAGAGAAACAACACTGTCCACCAACTTTTGTATGTCATCCTCAAGATAGTGCCCATTCTTTACCAACCACTAATCATGATAACGTTCACTAACTTAGCTCTGTAGATTCATTGCATGCACTAGAATATATACTTGAGATGATGTATGTGTTTCAACACATATCATGCAGAGGTGCAATACATTGTTTAAATTAGGCTTTGGAATCTTTTTGCTCAAATCATTTGGTATGTCCTGAAAAAATCCAAATTGTCGGCTAAATCAACAAGGGTTGTAAGCTTCAATAGCTAATGTCGATCCACTTCACGAAGATAATAGGCATGAACGAAGACTTATAAAGAATGATGAAGACCAAAAGTGAAGACTTTTATCATCTGTTAGGCATTCACCCCTTTGTTTCTAGTCAAAAGGCTGGTGTACCACGACACATGTCTACCCTTGTGAATGTGTACGGGAGCTTCAAAATCAGTAAAATATTTGGCCCCACCTTTGCCAGAGTAGTCAACCATTAGCAGACCTTTCACTGCATTTGAAACTTTATAGTGTGTATCGAAATAGAGTGCAAGCCAGTCGTGTAAGTAATGGAAAGGTAGACATGCCTTTGATGAGCCTATGGGAGTTGGTGCTTCACAAATCTGAGCAAGCCCATGATATATATTGGCTAGAACTGGAACAACAAGACTAAATGTATATCCTTCTGCCATAAGAGATGCATTCTTAAAAACTGCTGGACGAAAAAAATCTTGTTAGGTGGGAAACATAAAGACACACAACTAGCATGAAAGAAAGGAAGCCAAATATGTCTTATCTTACATGTCACTTCCTATGTTAACTTTTCAAATAAAGCTTTCTCTTTTTCAAACTAATGGTGGCGACTGATAGGTACTCCATTTGGATTATAAGTTGGATAAGGACGTTTACTCTTCTTCGATTTTCTATTAGGAGGGATTGCATACTTCAAATCACCCTTGAACCAAAAAGAGACCCACGAGCTGATAGAAACCTTCGATGGATCGACTTGTTCAGAGGCGATGTCGTAATAGGCATCAAATAAATGTTCACAACTCTTTGGGCATTGTTCTAGCAACTCTTTGGCACACGGAATAACTTCATTATAAAATCTCTCTTTGATGGAAAGACCTCCTAGCCTCCACATATCCCACAAAGTGATTGATAACTCTCTGAAAGATGTATGAAGTGTATTAGTTAGTGGACACCATGCTTCGCAGAATGCCCAAATTATATTACTATTGCAGTCTTCTTTAACACTTGCTCGTTCTTGGAAATGATGATCTCTAACCATTCCCAATAAAATTTGGTCCATGAGAACTCTCCATGAAGTTTCAATATAGTGCCCCAAAAAACTTTGTCATGTGTAATAATACGTCAACCTAGTGTTGGTAGCGGATTGTTGTTCGGCATGTGATTATGAATTAGAGAGTCTAAGAACCATGCTTTCAACGATGTATTTGGACTAAATAATCCTTTGCTTGACCACTTGGATAGAATGTTGGATTTTTCTATAGGCGGCTGCGATTCTCTAAAGTCTTCATATATAGGTTTGACTGCATGAAGGATGATTCCATGATTAACGGATTGTTCTTTATCTTGCAAGATAACCAAGCAATTTTCCTTGGGTCGGGATGATTGGAAAATACACCATATTTTCCCCAAAAAAAAAAGGGAAAAACCTCTGCAAAAAAGAAGAGAACAGTTAAATTCAAAAGTGGTGTTTAAAAAAAAACCAAAAAAAAACTTGTAAAAAAAAAAAGCTAAAGGAAAACAAGGTCTGGTGACCACCACGTAAGCCAAGTTACCCTATCAGCGATGAAACACTTGGTTCAGCAGGAGTGTCGTCACTAAAAGAAAAGGTGACCACCACTGCAGGCGTGCGAGCAGGAGTGACATCACTGTGAAGGTCTGGTGACCACTACTGCGTATTCCAAGTCACGCCATAAAAAGGGGACTCAGTCCAACAGGAGTTTCGGCACTGAAAAGGAAGGTGACCACCACTGCAGGCGTGCGAGCAGGAGTGACATCACTATAAAGGTCTGGTGACCACCACTGCATATTCCAAGTCACCCTATAAAAAAGGTACTCTGTCCAGCTGGAGTGTCGTCACTGAAAGGTGACCACTACTATATGTGCGATGTACGAGTGACATCACTGTAAGTATAAAGAGAATTGCACAGGCATAGTCTAGAAAAATGTAAATTATCAATACAAATAAAGGCAATGAATCAATGTAAATAAAAATGAAAACAAATATACAAATAAAATGTAAATAAAAGGACATTGAAAGTAAATAGAAATATATACATATATATTAAAAAAAATAAAAAACCTCTAAACATTGTACATACCTCTTGTTGACTAGAAGAAATATTGTATAGATAAATTATTGGTACAATAAATTTGTTACCTACAAAAAAAAGTGTAAACAGTAAAAAAAAAAGGACATGTGAAAAGTTAAAAAAATAATAATAATAGTAATAAAATACTAACAGCTGAAAATTAAAACTAAATATTCTATGTATAAATAAAAAAATAAAAAAATTGAGCCAAGTAAATAAAACCAGGCACACTGTACAATAAAAAAAGTATATACTTCTTGTTTGCTTAGATAATACAAATTGTGTAGAAATTGTAGATTTCCAATATACTTATGGCTTGTTTGGCCCATGGGTGTGAACCAGTGTAATTTATACTACTTTCCATACTCATGTTTGACCTACATATATTTGATACACACTCATATTTCATATACAGCCTGCAACTACATTTCCATTGCCTATCAACATCTTTAAATCCACCCTGGTTGATATGGTCAAACCTGCCCATTTTAGTCAAATTCACCCACTTTATGAAGTTTTTTTTTTCGTTTATTTAATTTAAAGCCCATTTCGTTTAAGTTTTTTTGTGACATTTTAAAAAAATATGTCATTGTTCCATTTATTTAATTTACAACTATTTAACTGTTTATTTTTTACACTTATTTAATTTTAATATTCTACTCTATTTAAAATCTAAAATTTTCCATTCCAATTGTGTTATATTAATCAATAAAATAAATAAATAGTTTTATAATTAGCATTAAAACATTTTTCTATTAAAATACATTAAACGACTCGTAGATTTTTCTTTTTAAAATATTGTTCTATTCAATTTTCATCTAAAAATTTTAAAATGGCGTTAATATTTTGTTATTCATATTATTAAAATTGTTGAATAATTTTAATTTAAGATATCTCGAACTTATCATAGGAATTAATTTATGATTATTCACTAAAAAAAAAGTATTAGAACATATTCTTGTGATGTACACTCCACAATCATATTTGCACCCCCAAATGCTAACTTACAATATGTCTTAAATTGGCAGCACATACCCCTATTTACGGTGCAAGTACGAGTTTTTACTTACATTATCATTTAGCATAGAGTTCAATTTACAAGATTTTTAAGTCAATTTTTTTGCATCATATATTTTGCCTCACTTATATCATACATACATCTCAAATACTGATTTTGATTACACTATTCGTCATACCTGCACCCCAAATACAGATTTTCAGTACGCTTGCAGTTATACCTGCACTCCAAATATCGACTTCTATTATACCTGCACCCCAAACACTAATTTTTCGTATTTTATATCCGACTGCAAAATCTTTACCATATTATACCACCCTGCAAAATCTTAACTCTCCAGCTAAACACCCCTACTTGTAAATATATATATATATATATATATATATATGGCCGTCTCCACCTTTCTCATTCCCATATCACATTTTCCCGTCCTTTTGAAAAAGATAAAAAAATAATAATAATAAAAAAAAAGAAATCCCTTTTCATTTAAAACTTTACCCTTTCTCTTTCGCTTTCTCAACAGCCTCCCTAAACCCTACGTGCCCCCTCTCCCTATTCACTTCTCTTCTCATGAACTCGATGGCAGATCCTCGACAACACGTTCTATACGAAGGTGATTGGATCTCCAATGATGGGTAACGTTTAAACGGTGGGAAGTAACTTTGTTAGAGAATGCAACCTCTGCTCATACGGGTATTTATAAAAAAAATTGAAGGATACAATGGTTTGAAATAAAATCAAATCTGAGTTTGGAAAGGCACGTTCTAATATTTGCCTTATTGAAAATTGATTATTTCCATTCTTTAATCATACCCAAAAAAAATTTCAAAAAAATCTGCAGCAAAGGTAACTCTATTCCTGATTTATTCACAATTAATGTGTGAATATTTTGACCAGAAGAATGACTATGGCAGCCGTATATTTTATTTAAATTTGAAGAAATTTCAATTGTTTTCATTCCAAATGCTTCGGTAAAAGGAAAGTTCCACTTCTGCAATGTCAATTTTGAGAAAGAAGGTGGGGGTGAAAAAAAAATGATGAGATAGAAGAATTTTTCCAAATACGGAGTTTCTAGTTTTTGGCATCTTTTCATTTATAATGAGACAAGGCATTATGACAAGGAATATTTTGATTTTGACAAGAATTTTAGCGTGATTAATGGAATTGAAATGCAAAATTGGATGACTCCTCTATGGCTATTATTAAGAAAAGAATTCTCCTCCAAATTTGTGGGAATATTTGAGTGAATTAAAATATTGGGAGTCAAGATCTACTTCCAGGTTTGTGAACAACATTTAATCAAATACAAATGTCAAAATTTGTCCAAGGATGAAACACAAGCCCAATGCTAAGATTTAAAGACGCATGTGGCTCTAGCCCAATGGTCAAGCTTGGAGATCTATAAGGCCCAAGACCAAGGTTTGGGCCCAAAAGTCTGTGAAGCCCAAGTCCACAAGCCCATGGGAACTCTGTAAATAGATAGTTCTCCCTCATTTGCAAAGGACTAGGACCTGAACTGAGAACAACAGACTGAAGACTCAGAAACTCCACAGCTTTCAGCAATTCGGAACTTAGAGCCTCCAACCATCCAAATTATCAAGCCTTCAAGATCAGTCAGCGAGTCAAAGAATTCAGAGATCAAGATTCATAATTCATAACTCTCAACGACAAAGGCTTCCTCAAACCGATCGTCTCTACACCAGCATACTGAAGATTCAATCATCCCCCGTCTGAGAACAAGCTCTCAAGTCCTCAAATCAACATTTTTGAAATCCACATCTCGAGAGAAAGAATCAGAGGACAAATATTAGAGATTGTAACACGCGCACAAAAAATCAAATCAATAAAGATTCAAATTCATTTACATGTGTCTAATTTGTATTTATCTCTGGAAATCTCGTGTGAACAGACATACATCTCAAAATCAATTAGTAATGATAGGAGAAGCCCATCATTTACTCTTTCTGATGTGAAATACTAATACAAACAATGAATTACTTACACTCATAGGTGTAGTCTTGGAGAGGGCAACACAGGAAACAATAGTGGAAATGTTATTAGAAGACAATTTGTTATTTGGTGAATTACACATCATGTATTAGCCCATAAGAGTTAATTTGGGGTTAGTTAACTAACCATGTGAGTGTGTGTAATCATGTACTAGTATATAAAGCACCATTTAGGTTTCTCCTTCCTTTGAGAGAGAGAGTTAAAACCCTGGCCACCATTTGTGAGCTCTTGATGTAATAACCCCCAGTTTAAGTTAAAATAAGAGTTGTGGTGGTTTTGTAGTAAGGAAGAAAAAGGAAGGGCATTCTAGTATTTTCAGCCTTGATATTTAAGAAACACAAGCCCCCATGTCTATTTTTTAGCACTGTTCATGCCGCATGCAACCTTGAGAGTCGCTCACGCTTGTATCCTTTTTTTAGCAATAGCTGAAGTCGCTGTCAAAGCTTCGATTTCTGGCGAACCCGTGTAACAATGGTGTTGTCGTAGTCTGCACTAGGTTCACGCGTGCCGCTAATTTGAGGTTCATCGTCATGGGGCGTGGGTTTCGATCAACCGTTTGTAGCACCGGTGCATCCAGATCCACCGTGTGTCGTCATGGGTGAGTTGCAGCTAGCCGAGAAGAGTGGGTTTGTGTGTAGTTCACCGCCGAAATCGGGGACCAGCGCTGAAGTTTTTTTCAGCTGCCACCGGAGAGTCTTCAAAGGTGATTTTTCTCTTCTTTATGCTTTTAGGTTTATATGGCATTAGAGGAAGAAGAGACCCATGTTTGATTATGGGTTAAAGATCTTTCAAGTGATGGATTGAAGGTGCTCGTTTCTAGTTTAAAGTTATTTAAATGAGGAATAAGGATTGTTTGTTTGCAATTGTTAAGATATTGAAATGGTGGATTAACCATGTTTGTTTGTTGGTTTATGGCCATTCAAGTGATGGATTAATCTTGTGTGTTTGCAAGTTTATGGCTAATTGAGTAGTGGATCAAAGGTGTTTGGTTTTTTAGTTGGATGTTTGGATTGGGGTTTAAAGGTAGGTTTGACCCACTGACTTTTATGTTGACCATATTTGACCCGAGCTATTTTTAATTCTTCAAGCTGAGTTTGTGAGGCGCGTGTAGCCGCCGGGAGTAATTAGAGCACAATTTTCGAGGTTCTTCACTATTTTATAAATTTGATATTCTAGATCCAATTTTGATGGTCTGAGGTGCTAGTTTTGACCGATTTGTTTGTTTTAGGTCACAGAGTTGTGTTTGGCTATTTGGAGCTACTAGGAGATTCGGGAGCGCTATTAGGGAGATTCAGCCGAGGTAAGGGACCTTTTACCCCCTTCTCGAGGCCTAAGGTTAATACATGTACAGAGTTATTTTTACTAGCTTACTTGATTTGATTGAAGCATGATTTATGTGATTTGAATGCTTATACTATTGTATTGAGAGCATGCAACATGTCTACTATTATTGATGATTTATCGCATGGACGTTGTTTGACATTGCATGATGGATTGCATGTCCTCTAGTTGTGGACTTGCTTGTGATTAATGTTCATGATGAATCACATATCCCTCAGTTATGGACTTACCTGTGATTGATATTGTATAATTGATTGCATGTCCCCCAATTGTGGCCTTGCCTGTGTTTGACACGTCCTGATGACTCGATTAGGCATGATCGAGTCACTAGACGGAGAGAGGTACTAGTAGACTGGTGTGGATGATGGTGTTCTTGTCTCACATTGTAGCTTGGGACAATACCCTTGTAGTTCAGGACTTCCGTGGATGGTCGGCCGATCAGGCTCATAACCTTGAAAACTATCAACTAGTAGCCTAGGGAACGCTCCAAGTATGTGGTAAGGGCTACGATGCTCTTAGTGATTCATGTCGGATCCACCACTCACTGCTAGTAAGAGGGCCTATTGGCCCACAGGTAGTTTTATTTGCCAGATCCCTCGGTCTGGAGTGGGTTTCCTAGATTGCCATAGAGTCAGAGGACTCATGTGGACTGTTGGTCTTTAGGTTATGACCTTTAGACTGCTTTGCATGGTGTAGGTTAATGACGAATTTTCTGATCTATCACCTAGGAGTTGGGGTTATGATAACCCTTCAATTGTGTTATTGATCATGCTTGTTTGTTGATACTTGTGATTTGTGCATGTTTGTACCCCGAGGTGGGGTATCCTTAATGAGTTACAAAACTCACCATTTCCACTTTGGAATACCATAGGTACTACGAGATTGTATCGAAATGGGCAATCGGACGAGCTGGAGATGACCATAGGACCTGCTGCATTATTCTGTTTAGAGTCCTTCAGTTTATTTTTTCTGCATGAACTATTTAGGAGCATGATAAGTTGTACATTTTTTACCGTATTTTTTATGTTTTGAGTCTGAGGTGCCCTATAATTCTTTTATCGAATTTAATGTTTTACAAACTAGTCCTTTAAGTAGTGTTTTTAAAGAGGTTTTGTTTTTATACATGCCCTAGTTGTCGAATATCATTTTCATGCATTTAGTGTTAAGGACTTAGGTTTAGACCCAGTTTGGATCGGGTCCTTACGCTTGAGTTCATTAATGGCATTATAAGTATGTATGATCAAGATAAATCAACACACATTGTAATAGTGGAGTAGGAAAATCTGAACCACTTTAGATCGGTGTGCAATCTCTTCTCCTTGATCTTCTCTATTATGTGTTCTTAGATTCTTCATCTCTATTGTTCAGCTTTGATTAGATCTTAGATTGGTATGTTTGAATATAGATTTTAGATTAACATTTGGTATCAGAGCTTCTGATTATTGATCTTATTGTGATTCCAATGCTAATCTAAGAGTTATAAAGCATTTTTTCTTTTGCTTATCTGCTGATTGTGTATTTCAGAAATACGAGTGAAGAAAACTCTCGGTTAAGTCAATTTCTCCGATTTGAGTTTGTAGCTGAGTTTTAATCGGTCAATTGATTCTGTAACATCAAATTCTTCGACAATCGAAAGCCTTATTTGTATGCTGCATCCTTTTATCTTTAGAAGATTAAATAGCAATCAAATCTGTTTTAATTGTCCGATCATTTTGAAGAATTATGCATTGTAATCTTGTCTGTTTTGTCGTATTCTATACCATTTTCTTCGAAATTGATCACAATTTCATTGTTAATTGACCGATTGTGTTTGGCAGCATTTGTTCGTGATATTCTGTTCTAATTTCTTGATTTTCATGCTCCTTCTTAGCAATTGGCACTATATGTGTATGAAGATTCATCAATTTTCGAGAATTTTTGCTTATCTGTGCTAATTTAGAGTTTTGTTCCGAAATTGATTGCTCTTTTTGTGCGTGTTTAAGCCATAATTTGGGTAGATTTTAGCAACGAATTTGGGCTATTTTTTCGACGAAATTTGGGTTGTTTTTTATGATGGAATTTTAGCAACAGAAGTCGATTCTCTTATATATTCAGCCAAGCAGCTTAAGATTTCCAATAAATAGCTTCGATTTTGTTATGAGTTGGTGAGATTTTTGCAACTTAATTGATCCCTGCATATCCACTTCAGATTGATAATCAGGTATGACTATTTTTAAACTCAATAGTCAAATGAAGATGTGTGGTCTGCTATAATGAAAATTGTTTCAAATCTGATATACCTTATGAAATTTTAAGCTCAATATATGATGTTGTTGCTGCTATTTGGGTATTAAAGTTAAATTGATGCACGATTAATCGTTCCGATATAACTACGTAATTAATGGATTCTAAGCTTAACTTATTGCTAGGTAGAGCTCAAGATCACTACACGCAAGTATACGCAGTCGGATTGCAGCAAGTAATAAGTATATATTTTATCGATCCCATAGAGATTGAGGTCTAGAATTAGTTTTACCAATTTAAGAGTTGTGCAAGGAAATAAAAAGCATGTAAGTTAATGGTTGATTGGGTTTTCTTTATTCTAAAGACTCTAAAAAAACAATAAACTAATGAGCATAGGTGACAATCGTGGATATAAAATATGTTGAATATGCAATCATGGTAAATAGATTTTCACACTTCCCCGTCTTAATAAGTGCTTTCTGCACTTAATGATTAACAGCTATCTCTGCTTCTGCAGCAGCTAATCATACTAAATCTAGGCGACGTGTGCGATAGTAAGGTTATTCTTAACGACTTAAATCATGAAAGAGATCTCACGATGAACCTATTGTAAGATACTGGACCTGCCTGCAGCTCCCTCTTTCGAGTTTACTGAAGGTTAGCATACGTGGGTAGCTAGTCGATGCATGCATAAAAATAAGTTGCTATAGATAAAAACTAAGTACTTACAACAACAACATGCATTCAATATGAGGATTACCACCATAGCCCTATTTAACAAGACATAGAAAAGATCATTAGATAATAAGGGAAATTTAGATATCTCATTACTAAACGTTGAAATAGTTCTACAATCTTTTCCTAACTAATAAAATACTAAAAAAAATAGATAGGAATTGATGCGGTTGTCAGGTGTGCAAATTCCTTGACATCGGCTCCTACGAACACCACCAGCTCTGGTTTATATAAATTGGCACTTTCGCCAACCTACCAGTTCTGGCCACCCTCACTAGCTCCCTAATTGCAGCTTCTTTCTCACTATTTATAGAGTTGATATGCTTGGCTAACAAGTTTTGGCGAGCTGAAAAATCTTCATTAATACAGGATTCCTTGATTAATATTTGGTTTTATTAAATTACGCCAAATTGATTGCTTGATTTTCTGTTCTTTCCTTATTGGTGTGATTTTTCAACCGTGACTGCCTTCAGACTGCATCATGTTGCGCTTGTGTTTCGCTAATTTGTTCTGCAGAGCCTAAGTTCTGCATTTCCTATATTGCATCGCATTTAGCACAGTTTATTTACCTTTTTTATTTTAAAACGTGATGCTGAGCCTTTAGTGCGCTAAATGATGAATGCATATGATTTCTAATAGTTTTACCCGTGTTGAGTCTTTTATAGCATGATTATTTCCTTTGAACCTCAAAAAAATGCATAATAAACTAGCCTAAATTATGCTCTATTGGAGAGCTATCAAACCTCCAAACTTAAATCATTGTTTATCCCAAGCAATGCGTGATCTAGCTATTAGCATTTTTGTTTTTCTAAGTTGGCCTTCTCTTTTTTAAGCATAACTCTAGCAAGTCTCATCGCATCTCATAATCCTAGCACAAACTTCTTCTCTTATCAGTTTTCAAACTTTTCCAAAGATTCATGTTTGCTTCCAAAATCTTCCCTATCGTGACTGGCAGATTGTTCCTCATTACAAGTATTTCCCATTGCTCATTTTATTGTATTCAACTACTTCTATAACTAAGGTTGGCCAATGCATTTTGTCAAGACCACTATTTAGGTTCCCCAATCCCTCAAGAATTTCCATTTGTACTTTATGCATTCCACTTGGGTTGCACTCATATCTACAATTCTGTAGTTCCTAGAGTGATTTGCTTAAGCATAAAGCATTTCATCTAAGCAAAAATTTAAGCTTGCACTTTGGTAGACAGTAGAGTACTCTGAGAATTTCTGAGGCTATTCGCTCTTTTCTGTCTATATTTTGTCCAAAATGCGTTAATCTTTATTTTGCACAATTATTTTTATTATTATTATTTTTTTGATAATTGCACTCACTTTTCCTCTCTCTCGCTTTCTCTCTCTTTTTTTTTTCTCTTTTCACTCCACGGGCTTGCCCTCACCCCCAAACTTAATCATTTCTGCAATTAAACACTCTATCTCAAGCTCTAGGATTTCCTCGTAACTTTTTTATTCTTTCTGCCATGCAAGATAAGGACTATTCTGGTGCTAGGTTTGAATTAGAGGAATTTAAGAATTCTTCTAAAGAAAACAAATTTCACACTAGAACTTAGTTTTACGATAATAATGTTAGCGCTACTCCTTCAAAAGAAAATTCGACTTCTATTAAAATAATGGAAAATAATGAAACTTCATCCTAGAATGAGATGCATGCGATACTGAAAGTAAATAATTAAACCTACTGCATCTTATTATGAAATGCATGCGCAAATAAATATGAGAGCTTCTAAAAAGAAAAAGATAAAAGAGCGGGGCTTCCATCAGTTGTTCGCATTGATACCTTTGTCATCCTTGGCTATTTCTTGCTCTGGATTGAGTATTTGCTTTGGAAATTCTGGCCATTCAAAATATTCTTTCAGTGCTGCAGTAACCTTCAGGATTATTTCGTCCCTCTTATTCGCATAGGTCTAGAAATCTTGCGAGTGGGTGAACAGTGTTTCAAACTACTTGACCAAGTCATTCGCGGCCCAAAATTCTCCAATTTGCTTTCCTTTTCCTTGCCACTTCACATCCTCGATTGCCATCATCTGCCTGGTGTATGCTTTCAAAATTTTGTCAGTTGACTGCGACTGAACACCTTGTTCCAAGCATAACCTTGTGATAGTATGCGGGAAGAACATCTTCCTGCCCTTAACTTAAGCCCAGTGTTGGATCTGCCTTTCTACTAGGATTCCTAGCTTGACTTGCTTCCCAGTTTGAATCGCGAAAAGTAATAGTGTCTGTTCCCTGCTGACTATTTTGGCATTAGTGGATGGGATGATTGCATTTTTCATGAATTTTATCCATGCTTGCAATTCTAGTTTAACACATTCTACTCGAAACGACCATTAATTCTTCCACCTTGCCCCTTCTGTTCTAATTATCTATGCACACTCCTGCAGTTGTTTCTTAATTGGCACTTTTAGTCGCTTTTTGCTCTCTATTCCTATGTTGTTAGGAATGCGAAAAAGTTCATTCAAAGTTGAAAATCTACAGTCTATAACTTGTCCTTCAACGCGCGAGAAGAATTTCTTTTCTCTGTTCAAATTTGCATAGAGCTGGCGAACCCAGTGTAGTATGGAGTCAATGGTAGGCAGTTCTAGGTGTTCCCAGCCTAATTCACATATCTTGTGAAAGGTTGCGTCTAAGATTTCACCTCGAGCCACCCTCGATCTTGCCACACTCTTTTCTTTGCTACACATGCATAAAGATCTAGCTCCTGAACAACCTTAAATCCTTCCTCCCTTCTTCTTAGTGCCTTGCCCTAGTTGGACAAATTGGATGCCATTAGATTCAAGAAAGGGAAACTGTGAACAGAATCTTTGGAAATGCTTAGGCTAGGTAGTGTGACCGTTCCTTTCTTTCACAAGGTTTATATAGTGTTTTGAAAGACAAATGACTATCCTTGTACAAGAAAAGAATAATCATAGAAGGAAAAGTTTTAAACCGAATTAAGAATCTTGTGCTAATTTTTGTATCAGTCCTTACCAAAATTATAATAAAGAAAGTATGGAAATAAAGAAATTCGCATAAATGAAAAACTTCTTATTCTAATTTGCGAAATAAGGAAAAAATGCTATAAAAGATTTTTACACAAAGTCATAAATACCAGATTTTCGCATTCCAGGAATGCTGCTGAGCAGGACCTGGGCAGAATTCTTTGTGTTAATTCTGTCCGGTACGAGTTGTCCATGCTTGGGCCATTTATAAATTTTCAGAGCGTGTCCATCGCTGATAGCTTGCCTTTGTCTTACTCCTTCATCCACCTTAATGCGTGTACCTCCTACCAAAATCAGGATTGATAGGGTGCGGAGTGTCAAGATGATTCTCAATTGAGTTGCCATGGTGTCCCTTCCTCGACCGATTAATTCCTTTTGTGGTTGCGGGCATGATAGCTGAAAAACACTTAGCACTATTGCTAGTGGTTCATTATTTTTCATGCTATTTATGTTATCCTGTGGCTCTGATGATTCTTCTGCCACCCAGCTGGATTGCATTAGAACATCCGTGCTATAAGTTGTAGGCTCATTACTCACAAAGCTAATAATTTGAGGATTTGCATCCTCGCTATGGCTGTCATCACTTGGTTTCTATACAATGTCAATATTGGTATCTTCTTCATTGCCACAGAAAATATCCTCCTCAATATCAGCTTCTAGGATTGGTGGGTTGGCAAACCTGGCCTATTCTTCTTCCTATTGCTAATAACGTATCCTTTACTCTTTTTCTTCTCTGCGCGCCTTAAAGCTATGGCCTCTTCATTTTTTTTCATGATGGTTAGTCTGAAATCTTCCCATGATTGCTGATAAAAACATGGTTACGATAGGGTACTATTGTTGTCCGAATACTGATTCGTAAAGTGATTATATGCCATCTATGATGATTGCAGCTTCTGGTAATGTGTTGGGATTTCTTTCCCTATTCGTTGATGCGACTTACGTCTCGGTTCCCCTGAAATACAAGTTTACAACCTTTTTGGTCAGTGTAAAACTACTCTTAAACTAATGATCCTAATCCTAAATAATCAATCTCTGGCAATGGCGCCAAAAACTTGATGCACGGTTAATCATTCTGATATAACTATGTAATTAATGGATTCTAAGCTTAACTTATTGCTAGGTGGAGCTCGAGATCATTACACGCAAGTATACGCGGTTGGATTGCAGCAAGTAATAAGTATATATTTTATCGATACGATAGAGATTGAGGTCTAAAATTAGTTTAGCCAATTTAAGAGTTGTGCAAGGAAATAAAAAGCATGTAAGTTGATGGTTGATTGGGTTTTCTTTATTCTAAAGACTCTAAACAAACAATAAATTAATGAGCATAAGTGACAATCAAGGATATGGAAGATGCTGAATGACAATCATTGTAAATAGATTTTCACACTTCCCCATCTTAATAAGTGATGACTCTAAAATAGAGTCAGATTTTATCCCAACTTCATATCATTGTTTGCGCTTATTAATTGAAAATTATTACCAGTGAGGCGAAATTAGGAATAAAAATGTGTAATTCGCTAATGCTTACGCACTGGGGGAGTAAAATGCAAGATATCGATTATTAAGTGGAAAACAACCAAAATAACATGTTTAGCACGGATTTCGCAAGACTTATGCTGATATCTGTTTTCGCAGGGTTAGCACTAGCGGGGCAGTGCGACAAAACGCGCGATTGCGAGCAACTAAAGCTCGGAAAACAAAGGCCAGAAACACTTCAACTAAATAAGGAAGGAATCGTCTGAAAATGAGAAGTTGACTAACCAGACAAATTAAGAGATAGATTGCTGAAATCATGGGATTCCTACCATTTGGCAAGGATTAAAAGAGAAATTATCGGGAAGATTGCTTTGTGCCATTCTGAGAGATTCAGAGATATGATGACCTAGTCCTATAAATGGATCGTTTGTGTAATAGATAGGCGTGGAAGTCTTTTCTCTGGTTCTATCTGTTGAGAGGAATTTAGAGATTCAACCGAGACGACGATCGTTTGTTTATTTATTTTTCTTTTATTTCATTGTTAGATTCATTTTACTTCAGTAATACAATTCTAATATGTTTTCCATGTTGTGTTTTTTGTTTTCTATCTGTATCATGAACTAACTTCATTTGGGCAAAGCAAGGAGAAAGTGAATTTTAGTATCATGTTGTAGAAAGAAACTGAAAAAAGGGTTTATTTAGAGCATGTAGATTAGGTACATCAATCTAGTAGTGAGTGTCGATCGGCCATCCACAAGAGCTAATAGGTTGTAAATCGGAAGAGGAGATAACCTAAGTCTACTTTGCATGTTTGATAGGTAGTGTTACATTTATGATGCTTTGAATAAGAGTTTAGGAATAAACGCGTAACTATCACATACTTAGCGCTAGTGCGTAATTATATCTAGTCGCGGTGGAAGTCGGACTGGATGCTAAACGAAGGCGGAAGCGGAAGTTAGTAACTCGTAGTGTGATAGAATCTCTTACTACAAGTTTCTTGTTTATTTCATTCCTGCTGAATTTTATCAATATCTTAGTCTAGCCTTATCTTAACAATATTACTTATTTTGCCATTTTCTTACTTTTATGATCCAATTACAAACCAACTCAAATCATATTCGCGCAATTTATAATTCAATTTTGAACATCACCTCAGATAGTTTTCAGTCTCTATGGAGATCGATAATTTACTTATTACTTGTTGCAGACCGCGATACTTGCGTGAAGTGCGAATTAACCACACTTAAAAGCATTTAGCTATTCGCTACCCCAGATCTGCATCAAGTTTTTGGCACCGTTGTCAGGGACTGTGTAAATTTATCTTTAGACGAAAGCGTTTAGAATATATATATATATATTGGTAGTTTTTCATTTGTTTCAACATTTTAGTGTGATTGGTGCATGGACGTTACTCTTGTGTTTGATCCAGAACCTGAACGAACCCTTCGAAGGAGGATTCGCGAACAGTGAAGGAGAAACCACAGAAGAATAGATCCCATGGCACAGCATCATTCTGGAGTGATGGATCCATCAGCAGCAGCAGCAGCAGGTGCGGAACTTGGAGCAAATGCAAACCCAAATCCTAATCTGCCGCCAGCATAGGTGGTAGATGAAAGAGATAGAGTCATGCGAACTCAACAAGGAGAATTCAATCATATAGCATATCTAAGTATGGTTAGACCTAACGGTAGAGGTAGACGCCCTGTATTGACTAATAATATGTATAACA
The DNA here is from genome assembly GCA_037833695.1 of Sechiopsis laciniata. NCBI lineage: Eukaryota > Viridiplantae > Streptophyta > Magnoliopsida > Cucurbitales > Cucurbitaceae > Sechiopsis > Sechiopsis laciniata. The sequence goes on along the minus strand of JBBMKA010008455.1, from coordinate 19,083 downwards.
TTCTTAAAGTCAATGAGCCTTTTAGAGGACTTCATTCGGAAGATCCACATTAACATTTGCGTAACTTTTTAGCGATTAGTGATGCTAACCAGGAAGTCGATATTTCTTTGGAAGAAACTCGACTGTTTCTGTTTCCATATTCCTTACGGGATAAGGCCAGATACTGGATAAACACGCTACCAAGTAATTATACTTGGAGGCAAATGGTTGAAAGCTTTTTAGCAAAATATTATCCTTGTGCAAAAAACATGAATTTTAGGCATGAAATCACCAGCTTTAGACAAGAAGATGATGAAACTATAGGAGGAGCTTAGGAACGGTACACGGAGCTTATAGCGAAATGTCCATACCATGGTCTGTCTTATACGCTTCAAATCGAACATTTTTACAATGGATTATCGGAATCGGATAAAGGCTATTATTAATGCAACAACATGAGGATGTCTGATGGATAAAACATATAATCAGGCCTACAAAATCGTTGAAACGACTACTAAAAATCACGGGCCTAAGATGAGCCAAGGACAAAACCAAGATAAAACATTAGGTAAATTCGTGCTAAGTGAAATGACAGCCATAAAAGCATAATTGGCTACGGTAATAAACACTTTGAAAAATGTTCAAATGACTACACCCCAGAATGCATCGGCAATTGAGTAATCAACTCTCGAATTATGTGCACTCTATAGAGGCGATCATTTGTACGAGCACTGTAGTGAAAACACAGCGTCTGTCAATTATGTTGGAAATTCGAATTCGTAACAATAATATAACCCTTATTCAAATACGTATAATGCCGGATGGAAACAACACCCAAATTTCTAGTGGAGAGGACAAAGTAGCAACGCTAACTAAATGGGACAGTAGCGCACACCTCCACAATCTGGATTTGGAAGTAACCACCAGCAAGCTTTGTAGTGAGATTTGGCACTAAAAGATTACATAGCGAAGAACGACATGGTTATGATGGAGCATCAAACCCTGTTGAAGACTCAACAAGCAACTCTTCGGGCACTAGAACTGCAATCAGGCCTAATTGCAACGAATATAAAAAATAGACCGCTAGGGCAATTACCATCAGACACGGATTGATCTAGGCAGAATGGCAAGGAGCAAGTAAATTCGATTGAATTACGAAGTGGGAAGCCTTTGATGGATAGTGAGGAAATTAGGAATTATCAGGGAATAAAAGTCCCAACGGAACCATCAATAGGGAAGCAACCAGTGAAGAGCGCGGACGAAGAATCAAATGTGGCGAAACCATTACCTATTTACCAACTACCACCGCCACCATACCCTCAAAGGATCAGACGAAAAGGGCAATTAGAGAAATTCACGGACATTTTGAAATAAATTCATATCAACTTTCCCTTAGTTGATGCGCTTCAACAAATGCCGAACTATATGAAATTCTTGAAGGATGCTCTTAAGGAAAAGAGAAAATTCGAGGAATTCAAGGTAGTAGCATTCAACAAGGAATGTAGTGCAATTATTCAGAATGAACTACCAAAGAAAGAGATCGATCCTGGGCAGTTTAACATTTCGGTCAAGATTGGTAGTAATCATATTGAGCAAGCACTCTGTGATCTAGGTGCTAGCATCAATTTAATGCCGCTATCAATTTACAAAAAGTTTGGAATAGGTGAAGCAAGGCCCACAATAGTAACAATTCAGCTAGCTGATAGGTCGATAACTTGCCCTATTGGAAAAATCGAAGACATATTGGTTCAGATAGACAAGTTCATTTTTCCAGCAGACTTCATCATTCTTGACTACGAAGCAGATCTAGAAGTTCTAATTATTCTGGGACGACCATTTCTAAGAATTGGATAGACATTGGTAGATGTGTACAAAGGAACAATCACGTTAAGGATGAATGATCAGCAGATTCAGTTCAACATATTCGATTCGATGAAGCAGCCTGACACAGAGGATACTTTGAATATTAGTCAATTGGAAGTGCTATTGAATGAAGCAGTCATGACTGAACAACAGTATAAGATGCTGACCATTATCTATAATACAGAGGAAGTAGAGGATTCACAGGATGATGCATTGGAGAACGCGATGAAGTGCGCGAGGTGGGAACAAAAGGTAACTCACCACAGTGCCCCTCAATCGATGAACCTCCAATGCTAGAGTTAAAACCTCTCCCTGAGCATTTGAAGTATGCCTACCTTGGAGAAAACGAGACAATACCAGTTGTCATATCTTCTCAACTGACATCAGAGCATGAGCAGCTCTACTGAAACTCTTCATGCAGCACACAAAGGCAATTGGATGGACTCTAGCGGATATAACAGGAATTAGTCCTACATTCTGTATGCACAAGATCATTCTATAGGATAATGCCAGGACTTTAGGAGAACATAAAAAATTATTGAACCGAGCCATGAAGGAGGTAATGAAAAAAGAAATTTTAAAATGGCTTGACGCAGGGATTATATACCCCATATCAGATAGCCAGTGGGCCAGTCCAATTCAATGCGTGCCCAAGAAAGGAGGCACCACGGTCGTGCGCAATGAGAAAAGTGAGCTGATTTCAACACAAACAGTTACAGGATGACGAATGTGCATGGACTACCGTAAACTGAACGAAGCCACAAAGAAAGATCACTTTCCCTTACCTTACATAGACCAAATGTTGGATCGCATTGCAAGGAAGGATTACTACTGTTTAATGGATGGATATTCAGGATACAACCATATCACAATTGATCCAAAGGATCAGGAGAAAACCACTTTCACCTGCCCTTATGGAACGTTTGCTTTCAGAAGAATGCCATTTGGACTCTGCAATGCCTCCGCTACATTTCAAAGATGTATGATGTCTATTTTCTCTGACATGATCGAGGACAACTTGGAAGTATTTATGGATGACTTCACGGTGTTTGGGAACAGTTTTTTTTATTGCTTAGCAAGTCTAGAAAAAGTACTCAACCGCTGTGAAAAAACACACCTACTGCTTAATTGGGAAAAGTGCCATTTCATGGTAAGAGAAGGAATTGTCCTTGGACATAAAATCTCTAAGGATGGAATGGAAGTTGATCAAGCAAAGATTGAAGCAATAGAAAAGTTGGAGCCACCAAAGAATGTGAAGGGCGTACGCAGTTTCTTAGGCCATGCTGGGTTTTATAGGCGCTTTATCAAAGACTTTTCAAAAACAAAACCTATGTGCGAGCATTTAGAAGCTGATCATCCCTTTAATTTTGACTCGCGCTGCTTGCAAGTGTTTAGACAATTGAAAAAAGCTCTCACTACTGCACCTAACATGATATCGTCTGACTGAAAAAAGTCATTTGAGCTGATGTGCGACGCCAGTGACTATGCGATAGGAGCTATTTTGGGTCAGAAGGGAGAAAAGCTGATCCATCCCATCTACTATGCCAGTAGGACTTTAATTGAAGCACAACAAAACTATACATCTACTGAAAATGAGTTTTTAGCAGTGGTTTATGCCTTAAAAAAATTTCGCTCTTACTTAGTAGGATTCAAGGTGACTATGTTCACCGACCATGCTGCTATAAGATATCTGATGAGCAAGGCTAATGCAAAACTGAGACTGATTAGATGGATTCTGCTTCTACAAGAGTTTGATATAGAGATCAAGGATAAGAAAGGTTGCAAGAATGTTGTAGCAAACCATTTATCTCGATTAGATAATAGGGGACCTGATACAGAAATGCTCAACATATCCAAAAAATTCCCTTATGAACAAGTATTTATATTCAATCTAGTAGAAAAGAAGAATGCTCATTGATTTGCCGATATTGCCAACTACCTAGCAAGCCATGTCATTCCAACAGATCTTATAAGACAACAAGCGAAGTGATTTTTCTGCGACTCGCGATTTTATTTCTGGGATGAACCATTTCTCTATAGGCAATGTGGTGATGGAATAATATGCTAATGTGTAAAGGAACATGAGAAGAATGCAATACTAGAGTTGTGCCACGCATCGCCGTATGGAAGATATTTTGGAGGAATGTGCATAGCAGCAAAAATTTTCCAATCTAGCTATTTCTGGCCAAGCATATTTAATGATGCGCATCATTATGCAAAGACATGCGATAAGTGCCAAAGAAAAGGAAACATAGGAAAAAGGGATGAAATGTCGTTGACTTCAATTTTGGAGGTTGAATTATTCGACGTCTGGGGAATTGATTTCATGGGCCCATTTCCCCCTTTGCACAGAAATATGTATATCTTGGTAGCGGTTGATTATGTGTCAAAATTGATTGAAGCGGTCGCAACACCTTCAAATGATGCTAAAACAGTCATTAGATTCCTTCATAGGAACATCTTTACAAGGTTTGGGACACTGCGAGCACTAATAAGTGACGAGGGAACACATTTTATAAATAGGGCAATGTCTCACGTGCTGCAGAAGTATAATATAAAGCATCGCATTGCCACCCTTTATCATCCGCAAACCAATGGACAAGTTGAATCTCAAACCGCGAGATTAAGAGTATTCTTAAAAAAGTTGTAGGACCTAACCGAAAGGATTGATCCACGCGACTTGATGATTCCCTTTGAGCTTATCGATCTGCGTTAAAAATGCCATTGAACATGTCGCCCTACAAAATATTGTATGGGAAAGCATGCCATTTACCGACTGAGCTAGAGCATAAGGCTTTCTAGGCGCTAAAGAAATTAAATCTTGATCTCCAGAAAGCAAGAGCTATTAGAATGATGCAATTACTCAATTTAGAGGAGCATAGACATTTTTCATATGAAAATGCAAAACTGTACAAGGAAAAGATGAAAAAATGGCATGATCGAAGGCTGACTCCTCGAACTTTCGATGCTGGACAACAAGTTTTATTATTTAACTCTAAACTTCGTTTGTTTCCAGGAAAGGCCAGATCCAAGTGGTCTGGACCATTTCGTATTACGCAGGAAAAACCAGGTGGAGCAATCTGGATCAAGAACGAGGCAAATGGGAATGAGTTTGCAGTTAATGGGCAAAGACTCAAGCATTACTGGAATGAGGAATATCTTCATTCGCATTGACTGAAGTGTAAACGCGCGAGTGTGGGAATGGAGCCAAAGCATATCGGTAACCTTTAAATTTCGCTCCACGCATGCTAAGTTAAAATATTTCCTATTTACTTATGCGAGAAGATTTTCTGAATTTACTATTTAGCTATTTTTAGTTTTCATTATTTCTTTGCAATTTTAAATTTCAATAAGTTTAGCAAATCTCTATTTACAATCATATCAATCATTAATTGAGGATGTATGTTGAGCAGAAGGATCACAGGATATACGATCTAACAGTGTGTAGAAAATGAATGGCCGCCAAGAATCTGATCGTCGCCCTGACATATGCGACGATTGTAATTTTCAATCGTGATACCCTTTCATTTCGACTGTTAAATACCCTCCAAAATCCGATTTTATTTACCCATACTCTTTAAAAAAAAAAAAAAAAACTCTTACCTTGCAATTTACCATAAACTACACCATGGTGCAAAGACTTACAACAACTTATAGAAGGTCATGGCAATTAGAATGGAGCAGCAAGCAGAAGTAGACCCCAATCAGGATCCTGAGCCAATAGATTCTGTATATGTCCACAGTGAAGATGGCCAGTCACAAACCGGACCACCCATGCGAAGGCAAGTGACTGCCCTAGCCAAAAGGATAAGAGAACGTACTACAGCAGTGCAGGAATCTTCGGAGGTTCTTGGCAATGAAAGGGCTGTTACTTCATCACCGAGTCAAGTGATGAGGATAGGTAGTCCAGAATCCTCAGGTTATATCAAAGGATTAACGCCTTCAGTGGAGGAAGAAAGAAGAAGGAGCACCAATACAAGCACCTCTAGACCTGTTGAGATTGCAGCAGTTCGTGTAGAAGAAGAAGTGGGGGTGCAATGGGAAGGAAAAGAACCAACATTAGACGATCAGCGAGGTATTGGAAGAAAAAGAAATTTTAGGATGGAGGACCTGTTCCGACGTAGAATCATAGAGGAAGAGGACGAAGTTGAGGCGAGCATCACCAAGCGGTAGAGAGTTCGACTGACACCATTTGGGCTTGATCCTGATGAAGTGGACAACAGTGGCCGAGTTTACGTCTAAACATGCGAACTTGACAGATGAGGCAGGACTGTTTACATACCCACAGGTGCCTACTCGTTTGAGAAAGATGAAGAACACAATGCAAGAAAAATTTGGACGTAGCCTTTGGTTGCTAGACAACAATATGAAGAAGCTTGTGGACTACATGAAAAAATGAGACATGATAGTCTTTACCATACTGGGTCGTTTAGAATTGCAACTCCGCAGACTTATCTTCCCGAATCTCCAAGACATTATCTCTTCCACCGACTTTGATAGCTCTAATTTAGAAGAAGAGTGAAAAAAGGAAGTCCATGTCCCTGTTGATCCTATCTTTCGATTTCTTTTATATGCTCACTAATTAATTTAATTATTCCTTCATTTTACTCACTGCTTAAGTTTATGCTTTGACCAATGCTGAGTTAGATTCTTGCTTTTTAATTCCGCACTTTCAAAACATTACCTTTGATCGCTGATATTTAATCTGCCCCAAGCCATCATTCGCGAGTTAATAACAAAATTATCTTGGGACGGATACTTGTGAACTTAGGACATAGAACAATTCCGTGGGAAGAGGCCGATTAGTTTGAAGTAATTCAGAACCATAGATTCATTTAAGTTTGGGGGAGATAGAACTCACCTTCATTGAGGACAATGAAGCCTTTAAGTTTTGGGTGAAAAGTGAGAATTGCCCACGCTATGCAGTGCTTTGAAAATAGAATATGCGAAGCTAATAAAAATGAAACGGCAAAATATCGATTATTAAGCTGAAAACAACCAAAATAGCACGTTCAGCACAGATTTCGTAGGACTTATGCTAAAGTTTTTGCAGGGTTAGTGCTAGCGGGGCAGTGCGACAAGATGCGCGATCGCGAGCAACTAAAGCTTGAAAGACAAAGGCCAGAAGCATTTCAAGTAAATAATGAAGGAATCGTCTGACAGCGAGAAGTTGACAAACAAGACAATTAAGAGACAGATTGCTGAAATCACGGGATTCCTACCTTAGACAAATTAAAACACATTTGGCAAGGATTAAACGAGAAATTATCACAAAGATTGATTCGTGCCATTCTGAAAGATTTAGAGATATGACGACCTAGTCTTATAAATGGATTATTTGTGTAATAGATAGGCGTGGAGGTCTTTTCTCTAGTTCTATCTTTTGAGAGAAATTCAGATACTCAACCGAGACGACGATAGTTTGTTTATTTTGTTTTCTTTTATTTCATTATTAGATTCATTTTACTTCATTAATGCAATTCTAATATGTTTTCCATGTTGTGTTTTGTGTTTTCTGTATGTATCATGAACTAACGTCATTAAGGCAAAGCTAGGAGAAAATGAATTTTAGTGTCATGTTATAGGAAGAAAGTGGAAGGGTTTATCTAGAGCATGTAGATTAGGTACATCAATATAATAGTGAGTGTCGACTGGCCATCCACACGAGCTAATAGGTTGTAAATCGGAAGAGGAGATAACCTAAGTCTACTTTGCATGTTTGATATGTAGTGTTACATCTGTGATTCTTTGAATTGAAGTTTAGGAATAAACGCGTAACTATCACATACTTAGCGCTGGTACGTAATTACATCTAGTCGCGGCAAAAGTTAGACTGGATGTTAAACGAAGGTGGAAGCGAAAGTTAGTAAGGCGTAGTGTGATAGAGTCCTTTACCGCAAGTTTCTTGTTTGTTACATTGCTGCTGAATTTCATGAGTATCTTAGTCTAGCCTTAACTTATCAATATTACTTATTTTGCTATTTTCTTACTTTTATGATCCAATTACAAACCAACTCAAATCATATTCGCACAATTTATAATTCAATTCTGAACATCACCTCGGATAGTTTCCAGTCCCTATGGAGATCGATAATTTACTTATTACTTGCTACAGACCACGTATATTTGCGTGAAGTGCGAATTAACCACACTTAAAAGTATTTAGCTATTCGCTACCCTAGATCAGCATCAATATGTATTTTCCGCACTTAATGATTTATAACTAACTCTGCTTCTGCAATAGGTAATCATACTAAAACTGGGTGACGTGTGCGATTGTAAGGTTATTCCTAACCCCTTAAATCATGTAAAAGATCTGACGATGAACCTATCGTAACAAACTGGACCTTCTTTCAGCTCCCTATTCTAAGTTTACTGAAGGCTAGCATACGTGGGTAGCTAGTCGACGCATGCATAAAAATAAATTGCAGCCGATAAAACTAAAAACCTACAACAACAACATGCATTCAATATGCGGATTACCACCATAGCTTCTATCTAACCAGACATAGAAAAGATCAATAGATAATAAAAGAAATTTAGATATCTGATTACTAAACGTTGAAACAGTTCTACAATTTTTTCCTAACTATTAAAATACTAAAAACAATAGATAGGAATTGATGCTGTTGTTAAGTGTACAGATTCCTTGTCATCGGCTCCTACGAACACCACCAGTTCTAGTTTATGTAGATTGGCACTTTGGCCAACCTACCAGTTTTGGGAACCCTCACTAGCTCCTCGATTGTAGCTTTTTTCTCACTATTTTATAGAGTTGATTTGCTTGGCGAACAAGTTTGGGCGAGCTGGAAGATCTTCATTAATACATGATTCCTTGATTATTGCTGGGATTACTTGAATTACGCTAATTTGATTGCTTGATTGATTTTCTGCTCTTTCCTTATTGGTGTGATTTTTCAACTGTGGCTGCCTTGAGACTGGATCATGTTGCGCTTGTGTTTCGCATTGATTTGTTCTGCAGCGCCTAAGTTCTGCATTTCCTGTAATGCATCGCATTTAGCACAGTTTATTTACCTTTTTTATTCTAAAATGCGATGCTGAGCCTTTAGTGCGCTAAATGATGAATGCATATGATTTCTAACAATTTTACCTGCGTTGAGTCTTTTATATCATGATTATTTCCCTTGAACCTTAGAAAAATGTATAATAAACTAGCCTAAATTATGCTATATTTGAGAGCGATTAGTATCTGCTTTTGAGATTTATTGAGTAGCTGTATGACATTGTTATTTGGTTGTTTTAAATCCATGAAGTTGGCTGCGAATTATGAACTTTAAGCTCTTTTTTATTGTTTAGCTAATTTTTTATTGTATTTTTACAAAGTTTTTTATCTGAAATTTTAATTTGTAATTCTAACAAATTTGGGTGATTTGAGAAATTGACTAAGAAATTTTGATTTATGAGACTGATATTTTGACAAGATGCTTTGTTATCTGACTTGGTAATTCTAATTTGTTGGACTGGTTATTTTTTGGTTGAGGCTTGCATACTCTGAATAATCTGCTTTCGTGCTTTGTGATTATTTGAATATATCGGCTAAGTTTGTTATTGATAAATTTGATGGTAAAGAGGATTTCAGTTTATGGAAAATAAATATGAAAGTTTTGTTAGTGCAATAGAAAGTTGCAAAAGCCTTAGATGTCCCTCCTAAGTGGGTTGCTACCATCACAGAAGATGAGAAATTAGAGTCATGCAAGATTGCCTATAGCCCAATCATCCTACATCTGCCCGACAATGTCTTGAGAAGGGTTAGCGAAATTAATGATGTCGTAACTCTATGGGCCAAATTAGAAGAGTTCTCATGTCAAAATCACTGGCCAACAAGATATATCTAAAGGAGTTGCTATTTGGATTTAGGATGGATCCCTCTAAGGGTTTGGAGCAAAATATCGATGAGTTCAACACAATTTGTACAGATTTGGCCAACATTGGAGAGAAGCTTGATTCTGAAAATCAAGCTATAATTCTCCTCAATTCATTACCCAAAAAGTTCAAAGAGCTGAAATCAGTCATTAAATATGGTCGTGAGAAATTGACCCTAGACAAAGTTCTTGATTCTCTTAGATCTAGGAAATTAGACATGAGAATTAAGAAGAAGGATTCTAAGGCTCTTTTTGTGAAGAGTAAATCTTCGAAAGGTCAGAGTAGTAAGTCAAGTAAACCTAGCTCAAAACCTGCAAAGAAGAAAAAAAGCCGAAAGAGCAGAAAAAGAGTTTTACTTGTAATTACTACAAAGGTGGGGGATACATAAAGTACAATTGTCCCATTCTGAAAAGGATAGAAATGCTACCTGTTAGGAAGCCTAAAGCTGATGCCAATGTCCTTGAAGGTTATGATTCGGCCGAGGTGTTTATGGCCAGTAATTCTAAAGACCATTATGAGAGTCAATGGATTATGAATTCAGGTTGTACCTTCCATATAACCCCTTATAAACACTATTTTAAAGGTTTTAAAGCTATTGATACAGGCAAGGTAACTTTGGAAAATAGCCAACACTGTGAGGTTAAAGACATAGGTTCAGTTCGATTCAACATAGATGACGGTTCTACCAAAGTTCTATCTGATGTTCGATATGTGCCTGGCCTTAGACAAAATCTAATTTTCTTGGGAACTTTGATGCCGTTGGTATGAATACAAGTCTCGCCATGGTTTGTTGGTGATTAGCAAAAACAAAAAAGTTAAGATGACTGGAAAGCTTGTTAAAGGACTTTATGTTCTTTAAGGTCAAGCTATTTAGGGCAAGGTCAATGTAGTTTCTGATTCAAATTTGAAGGTTTAAAGATTATGGAATTATAGATTGGCCCACATCGGTCATAAAGGACTTGATTGCTTATCTAAGCAAGGCTTATTGGGAGTTCTAAAGCCATCAACAATTGAGAATTGTGAGCATTGCATTTTGGACAAGTCTACCAAATTGAGTTTTAAGGCTTCCAGTTTAAATAATAAGGGATATTAGATTATATTCATTCTGATCTCTAGGGCCCCGCTCGAGTCCAGACTCATGGTGGAGCACATTACTTTCTTTTTCTGATTGATGATCACTCTAAAAAGCTATGGGTCTTTATGCTAAAGACCAAAGATGAGACATTTTAGAAATTTAAAGAGTGAAAGATTTTAGTCAAGAAGCAATCTGGAAAGCAAGTTAAAGCCTGAGAACAGATAATGGGTTGGAGTTTCTAAATCAAAACTTCAAAGATTTGTGTAAATAATCTGGGGTAAGAGATTGCTAACTGTTCCTGGCACCTTTCAACAAAATGGACTTCTAGAGAGGTTCAATAGAACCATTTTGGAAAAGGTGAGATGCATGCTATCTTTTGCTGGTTTGCCAAAGTCTTTTGGGATGAGGCAGTTAACAGTGCTGCTTATATCATTAATAGAAGTCCTTCAACTGCTTTAAATTTTATGACTCCTCAAGAAATCTGGATGAGTTCTCCACCAAATGTAAAACATTTGAAAGTGTTTGGTTGCATGGCCTATGCACATACTAAACAAGATAAGCTAGATTCTAAAGCCAAGAAATGTATCTTTATTGCTAATTCTTCTGGAGTGAAAGGATACAAGCTTAGGTCTCTTGAATTAGGAGATCGAAAATATTTTGTAAGCAAAGATGTCAAATTCAACGAAGAATTATTTCCTTGGAAAGAGACTTATAGCAGTTAAGTTTTTTATAATTCAGAAATGTCAAGCAAATGAGTTATGAGATTGAGTTACTTGGCAAGGATTTGAATACTGATTTGACTTCTTCTTCTGCTTCTACATTGAGAGGTTCTTCTTCTGAGCCATTTGTGCATACTGATGATACTGCACATTCTGATCCTGTGGTTGTTGCTCTTAAGTCAGAGGATGTTTGTAATGGCCCAGTTCTCCATTTCTGTTCTCCAGGTATGTTTTGTTGCTTTTTTCGGTTGTTCGGTTGGACTGTTAGGGTAGTTTGAGCCTCTAGGGGTATTTTGGTAATTTTACCTTCAGGGGTAGTTTCATAATTATCCAGGGTTTCAGGGCTGTTTCTGTTATTTGTTGAGTTCGGTTATCTTCGGTTTCAAGTATCCAGGGTTAGAGTGGCATCTTGGAAAGTTTGGAGTCTTTGTTTGGATTTAAGAGAAAAAGAAAGAAATTATTTGTTAAAAGGTGTCTTCGCCAAGATTCGATGCCGAAACCGCTTGAGGACTCGTGTCACACTCTGGTTGAATCCTTCTTTTTGTTGACACCCTAAATACCTAGCCGCATTCTCACTTTTCTCCAAAACACATTTTTCTTCTCTCTTCCTCTCTTCTTCTCCTAATTGCTGAAATCATTAACACCCAAAACTCCATCACCTTTCGCCCAACCCAGCCCCGAGATCCCTTCACGCAGCCTCACTCTCTCGCAAGTAGCTTCGCGATCGCCTCTTCCATCGCCGCCTTCTTCTTGCCGAGATCCACACCAGCTAGCTTCTTCGCTGATCTGATCGCCACAGCCCTCAGACGCTGCCTGTGTCGCTCTCGCCTTGTAAACAGTAGGGCGATTTGTAGCTTTTCGGTCGCGATTTCCTCAGGTACGTTTCGCCCAAACCCTTCTCGTTCTCCGTTCGTTTCTCGAGGCCTAATGTCAAGATCTATCGTTTGTGTTCTCTTTACAACCGAGTCGACCTTTTATGCTGCGTTCGCTTTGGATTTCGCTCTAGCGAGCCCTTCGCCTCAGCGAGACATTCGTCCACGCTGACTTGCGGTTCCTAATCTACTTCACCAAGCCTTGCACTTCGCCCAACCGTTTGTCATTTCACCGCAAGCCTTACCGAGAGCTCGCCTTTACCTTCGTCAAGACCTTACTGTCGAGCCTGTTTCTTTCAGTTTTGGGTAGCTTTTCGAGCCTTGTGCTTCTGGTTACCTAGTTTCATTTTGATAGCTGCTGTTTAGTAATTTATGCTTGTTGTAACGATTATTTGCTAGGTTGTGATGGTTCTGCAGCTCAAGGAGCACTATTTCTTGTTTGTGTTTTCTGCTTGTTTCCAAGTAAGGATTTCTTGCCGGGGTTGTGTGGACCCTGCGAGAGTTATTTGATTGCATTCTTGTTTGCTGGTTTTACTATTACCAGCATGTTTAGTGTATAAGATTATTATGCTGTTCTGTTCCTACTAGCATGTTTTACTCCTATTTCCACATGTTAGTGCCATGCTAGGTTTTGTTCTGCCAGCATGCTTGATTTCTGTTTAAGCTCGTAGTACCATGCTAGGGTTATATATTGTTGAACATGTTTGATTTTTAGAAAACAGGGTTGAATAATCTTAGATAGAACTTGTTAGGTTGTCATCATCCAGAGGGTGAGAGTGGACCAACGTATGTGTCCCCACCGGTCTGGCTGTGAGGACAGATTCCTGACCCCCAGTAGCCTGGTGTGGAGTAGCTACCACACCGACATAAGCCTAGTCTGTAGCCTGCTAGACTAGAACCCTGCCAATGGTGTAAGCCTGCCTTGGCCGGTTCTTAGCTTTAGGTGTCGGTGGTATTCAGGCTGCTACAGTTGACTACCGAGGGCCTTGCACTATTGTAGATCAGTGACACCGCTTCCGAGTCTTTAGACATGCGTACTTAGATCGGCGTAGTTTATCCCTAGGTCCCTACATTTACAGGGTTTGCAGCAGCATGAGGTGTGCGCGCACACGCTTTAGGCACCGGGCGGAGAGCTCCCTCGAGCTAATGTTCGTGAGTACACCACCTCCTTTCCGAGTCTAGAGCCAGACACCGGGTACTCTCCTGGATGTCCCAGGACCAGTTTGGAGAGCTAGTCAAGACAAGCTTTTGAGCGGTCACCATGGTCGAGGGTAAGAGACCTTCGAGGATATCTTTTTGTGATCAGTTATTGAACTGATCACCAGGCCGAGAGGTAGAGACTTCTGATGACCTAGGAGCTGTATTGACATCTCATTCCAGGATTCTGTATAGGTAACTATTTGCTTGTATTCTTGGATGCTAGATAATGCGTTGTTTCGTATTGTACCCCAGTTGGGGATTTTTACTGAGTGTCTTTGTACTCACCCTAATTTTCTATGATTTTTCCATCAGGTAACTTGGGACAGCACCAAGATGGCTAGCGGAGGGAGCTGTATGATCATGGGAGCTGCCGGCGTCACTCTGTTTATGTTATGTCTTATTTATTTTGATTCAGCATGTAGTCGGACACGGAGTCCGTAGGTTTTGCATATGGAACCTGATGATGTTATTTGAATGTTTGTATATGTTATTTTAAATTAAACTATGGCTAGGGCTGTTTTTAATGTTTGAACAGGGGATGTTTTAAATGTTTATAAACATGTTTCGTGGGATTTCAAATGGCTGTTTTATGCAAGTTATATTTGTGTAAGGATTTTTATTACCTTTTATGCATGCATGCAGAGTAAGGACCAGGTTTAGGGCCATTTTTGGGTCGAGTCCTTACAATGTTCCTGCTAGTTCAAAGGGTAATATTTTGCAAATTGCCCGTATTGTGAATTCTAACATTCAGTCCTATCAGCTTACCAGAGATATGCCGAAGAGGGTAAATAAACCTCCATCGAGATATGATGAAGCTTAGTTTATAGGTTTTGCTTTGTACTGTTATGATGATGAAAGCATTTCTGAACCAAATACCTATAAACAAGCTTTGAATTTCAATCATTCCGTTGAATGGATTGAGGCGATGGACAAAGGAAATTGCTTCTTTGAAGAAAAATCACACTTGGACTTTGGTGGAGACACTTGATAACTGTAAAGTTATAGACTACAGATGGTTGTTGAAGGTGAAACAAGGAATTAAAGGATTTGCTCAACCTTGGTTTAAATCGAGATTGGTTGCTAAAGGTTACACACAAGAAGAGAGGATTTACTACACTGAAGTTTTTTCTCTAGTTGTCAGACATTCTTTTATTGGAGCCTTATTGGCTATGGCTGTTCAATTCAATATTGAATTAGAGCAGATGGATGTAACTACGGCGTTCTTGCATGGAACCTTGGATGAAGATATCTTTATGAAACAACCTCCTAGATATAAAGTAGATGATCAGTCCGATATGGTTTGTCATTTGAAAAGGTCCATCTATGGCCTTAAGCAGTCTTCGAGGCAGTGGAATAAGTGTTTTGACTCGTTCATATCTAAAAATGGTTTTGCTAAAAATTCCTTTGACTCTTATGTTTACAAAAAGACTGTCAATTCAAATTGCTTCATCCTTCTTCTGTTGTATGTGGATGATATTCTAATTGCATCGAGTAGTGTTGTTGACATTAAGAGGGTTAAGGATCTATTGAATAGCAAATTTGAGATGAAAGATTTAGATGCTGCACGCTAAGAAAATTTTGGGAATGAAGTTGAGCAGGGACAGTGATAATCACAGTTTGAGTATCAGTCAACCTGAGTATCTGGTTGGTATAGTGAAACACTTTCATATGTAAAGTAGTAGGTCAGTGAAAACTTCGTTAGCTCAGCATTTCAAATTGTCATAAAAACAGGCACCATCTTCTGATGATGAAATTCAATATTTCAAAGGGGTTCCTTATTCGAACTTGGTTGGGAGTATTATGTATGCGATGATATCTTCTATGCCTGAATTGGGATACTCGATGAGTGTAGTTAGCAAGTACATCAGCAATCCTTGTAATCCTCACTAGGAAGCAACTAAGTAGATATTGAGGTATATTAAAGGCACCATTGCAAAGGGTCTTTTGTATACGAGATTTGATGATTCTATGAGATCAATTCTGACTGGTTATGTTGATTCTGATAATGATGCTGATGCCGATAGGAGGAGATCCCTCACAGAATATGTTTTCATGTTGTTCGGCAATGTTATAAGTTGGAAGTCTAGCTTGCAGTCAATTGTTTCTTTGTTCTCGACTGAGGCAGAATATATTGTTTTGACTGATGTAGTTAAGGAGTTTCTGTGGCTCAAAGGTCTGATATCTGAAACGCTTGATTTAGACTGTTTGATTGATCTGTGTTGTGATAGTCAGAGTGCTCTGGCATTGTCTAAGAATCCTTCTTTTCATAATCAAACCAAGCATATTGATGTCAGATTTCATTTTGTTAGAGATGCTATTGTTGAGAACAGGTTAAAATTGTTGAAGGTGAACATAGTTCACAATCCTACTGATATTCAGACGAAATCCTTGTTTTCTGAGAGATTTGAGTATTTGTGTGATTTTTTCTGCATGGGCGAATTTTGAGTCAAGTTTGTTTTGCTTTGTTTGAGTAACTTCTGATCCAGGTGAGTCTGGAATTCTAATATTTTGATTTTTTAGTTTGAACAGGTTCTGATCCGCGTGTGTCTAGAGCTTCTAATGATTTCGAAATCAATTCTGATATTTTGATTGCCATTTTTTATGATATGTACTTCAAGAGAGTATTTTGTTATTTGGTGAATTACACATCATGTATTAGCCCATAAGGTGAGTTCATGTTAACTTGGGTTAATTTGGGGTTAGTTAACTAACCATGTGAGTGTGTGTAATCATGTGCTTGTATATAAAGTACCATTTGGGTTTCTCCTACCTTTGAGAGAGAGAGTTAAAACCCTAGCCACCATTTGAGAGCTCTTGAATTCATCAATGGCATTATGAGTGTGTATGATCAAGATGGATAGACACACGTTGTGATAGTAGAGTAGGCAAGTCCGAACCACTTTAGATCGGTATGCAATCTCTTCTCCTTGATCTTTCTCTATTATTTGTTCTTAGATTGTTCATTTCTATTGTTTAGCTTTGATTAATTCTTGGATTAGTATGTTTGAATCTAGATTTTAGATTAACAACATTGAACTTTAGCCAGCCATATCTCTGATACAAACTGAAATAAACAAAGAGAACATAAAGAAAAGGAAAACGATGCAGAAAACTAAAAGCTTTCTATTATTGAATAAGTAAAGAGAAAGGGCTCACCATAGAGCAAAATATAAGCACAAAAAATCTCTCACCTCTCAGCTATTGAAACATATTCAAAGAGTTGTTATATTAACCGCTTTAGAATAAGGACAGACGAGTTTAAAGGACGATGTGAAGCACGACGAAAAATATACGAGAGAAACGGTGTCGTGTAGAAGCTCTTGTTATATCTTTCACATTGGTCTTGGAATATTGTATTTTCAAAGAAAAATCTCGAAATGTTGTATTAGTGGGGGCTACACAAGCTTGACATTCATTCGTAATCCGGTTGGCGGCAATAGCTTTTTAGGTATGAGATGCGAATAATCTTTATTTGTTTTTTCAACCTGTGGACGATGAATATTTTAGATCTTGTTTGATAACTATTTGATTTTTAAAATTTAAGTATCGTTTTACTCAAATGTCCACTATGAATTCCATCTTTCCTTAAAAAACTATGTAATTTTACCAAATTTCAAAAATCAAAATAAGTTTTTAGAAGTTTTTTTTCTTTTTTATATTTTAGTTTGATTTTTAAAATTAAAACAAGTTTTTAGAAGCTTTTTTTTTATTTCTAAATTTTAGTTTGATTTTAAAAATATAAGTAAGATGTATCTAAATAAGAGAAAACATATCGGATAGTAAGTATTGTAGTCTTAAATTTCAAAAAATTAAAAATAAAATAGTTATTAAACGGTTGTTTTTAAGTCAAGTTGCACATGGCACCATTTTGTCTCTATTTTAAGTTTCTTCAAATTTATTATTCTTCCATGTTCTTTTTAATGTGTTTTTATTTTGATTCTTGATTCTTAAACACGGTTTTAGTTTTTAACCGTGGAACGTGTATTTTTTTAATCCAGGAATTTATATGTTTATTCATTTTTATGCTTAAATTTTAGAAATTTATCTAGAACGCTTTGACAGTTCAGGTTCTTTTTCCTCTTTTTCGAAACTAGAACAATTTCAAAGGATTAAGACAAAAGTTTAAATTTAGTGAAAAAATTAATATGGAATAAAGGATGACAGGTATCTGGATAAAAATGAATATTTTGAGAGTTTAACAAACTAAATGGTAAGTAAAATTAATTATTAAAAAAATAATAGCAGTAACACTTTTCTTGATAAAGATGTTCAATCCTTACCAGCAGAAGAATTTCGAATTTGTTCATTGATGGATGAAAGGCACTTCAGAACAGTTTGGATGACGACAAACGTTGTAAGAATAGAATATAATTACATTGTTTAATTAAGTATCTTTTCTCAGGAAATTAGTAACTTATGATGTTTTAATTTATTCTTAAAATACACGAGAGAAATTGAGTAAATAAGACTCCGTTTGATAACCTATTTAGTTTTTTGTTTTTGATTTTTGAAATTCAAACATATTTTTACTCAAATTTCTTACAACGTGTTCCACATTTCCTATAATATATTCATCTTTCCATAAAGAAAGTATGTGGATGCTAACCAACTTTAAAAAACAAAAACAAACTTTTTAAATCTACTTTTTTTGTTTCTAAATTTTGATTTTGTTTTTACAAATATAGATAAGATGTAGATATCCAATTAACAAAAAACATATGATAAAATAGTTGTTGTAGACTTAAATTTCAAAACTCAAACACAAAAAACCAAATAATTATCAAACGGGGCTTAAGAGTTTTTACTTGTCCAGTGCTTTGAATAGCATGCGCTTTCTATTATTTCATTTGTTGAATTTTTTGTATATTGAAAGTGTAAATAGTTTAGCCCACCTCAACTATTTTTATATAATAATTGTTTGACCCATTAATATTTAACTATCAAGAAAATTCGAAAAAATTTAGTTTTAAATCGTTGATTGTCATGAATTTAATTCATAGTCACTTAGGGCCCATTTGGTATCGTTACTATTTTCTGTTTTTCGTTTTTGTTTCTTCCTTTTGATAACCGTGGTTCTTTTTGGTTTTATATGTATGTAGAAACAGCATTCCAAATAATTATCAAAATCGTTCTCTGGCATTTTGGCAAAAGGAGAATTGGATTTTTTAATTACACCGAAGTTTGATTCTCACGTAAGCATTTAATTTTTCTTTTCAGTTTTTTTTATTAAATTAACTTTTCACTTTTAATTGGCTCAAATATAAAAATTATAATTCTTTTTTTATATAAATTATTTATTATTTTGATTTCAATATATATTAACTTTTATACTTATTTTTTAATTTAATTTATATAAATAATAATAAATACATTTCTATATTATTAATTTTTTATTTAAAAACTATCTTAATTAACATAAAAATATTATTCATATTTTTTTTTATATATATTTAACTGTTTTCATGTATTTCTTCATTTCACAGATCGGAAG
>JBBMKA010008446.1:25268-37534 GCA_037833695.1 Sechiopsis laciniata | reverse complement strand
TGGCCTCCTTGTACCAAAAAATTTCTACATATGATTTTAAACTTTTAATTAATGTGTCATTACATTAACATTGTCACTTTTAAAGCTTATTATATTGTTTAAAGATGATTTAGCTAGCTAATTTTGGCAATTTTAAATATTTTTTTTACTTCCAATTTAGATATTTGGTGTCACGTATTTGTTAAAGTTAACAACATAGACTTATCATAAACTTCAAAAGTTTAGAGACTTGTTAAAATGAATTTAAAGTAAGAATTATCGAACACTACCATAAAAATTTAGAAATCAAATTGGTAATCTAACCGTAATAATTTGATAATATAAGTTTAATAATATTGTAAAAGCTAAAATCATAAAATTGAATTTTATAATTTAAATAGAAATTAAATTTTATTTTCTAGGTGCTTGTAAATGTATATTAAACCTCTTTTTTTTTAACATATATTAAACAGTTTCTGAAGTTTAGAGATTAGTTAAAATGAATTTAATGTTAAATTACCAAATATACTCATAAACTGTTGGGATTTCTGTAAATAATAACCTAGATTTTGAAATATATTCTTGAATTTTAATAAACGTGTAAAAAATGTCTTGTTAAATTTGGATGGAAATTGTTAATATTTTGTTTAAAAAATACCAAACAACTTTGAAAAAATTTAAAAAATACCCTTAAACCTAGACGTATATTTATTGTTAAAAATATTTTTATCGCTAATTTATTTTTATGAAAAATGTTAGGAGTCGTTCTGTTCGTGGTAATCTAAGATTTTCATGTGATGAACATCTATATTACCAAGTTTGTTTTGGAATAATGGAAAAATATCTAGGCATCTGAGATGCCCGACATCCTAAAATGTTTATTTTAAAGTTATTTGGATGCCTTCGTGCAACATGGATGTTTATGATGCTCATGTAGAAGGCATCCGTGAATGACATTTTTGCCCTTGCAATTTTTTTTTTATAAAATTTTATATTTTTATCAATTTTTTCTCTATATTTTGTGTGTAGTTTGTCCTTAAAAAATAATAATATATTCTTTTTTAGTATATAATTATTATGCATTAACAACTAAGTATACAAAATTAATTATATTTATATTTTACATTTTGTTTTAAAATAATATACATTAAATTGAATAATATTTTGATTATTTTCAACAAAAATTTAAACTGCATTGATTTTTATATATGTTTCAAATATAATTATCCTCACTTTCTATTTTTAGCAAAATTTCACTTGCTCAACTAATAAATGAATTTTAGTTTTTTGCTAGGTAAATTTATTTTAAAATATAATATTTAAATTAATAAAAAAAATACGTTATACACATTTTAATTATATAAATTAATGTGTAAATTAAGTTATGAGGGCATTTAAGAAATTTCTATGAACAAAACTTATAAAATAAATATAGTTTTCTAAATACCCGTAAAAATATTACTACAAAACAAACATGGTGATCTAAGAATGCCGGACATCTGAAATTTCAGACATTTGAGATTCTGGGTATCAGAAGATCTCCAGTTATCCTGATTACCCAAAGTAAACGGCTCATGTGTTTCAAATACCCTAGACATTTAATTATAAAAAGAAACTTTTTTACATTTATATTCTTAACTTATGAATTATTTTTATATCAATATTTGAACTCTGATGATTAAAACTAATTTCTTAGTATTTTTTTTAATTATTATTTTTTCATTTATTTTATGTCTTTATCAAAAAAATTCCAAATTATCAAAAAAAATTTGTTAACTATACACTAGTTGTAACGTGCTTTAACTTTTCAAATTTAATGTCATATTAAAAATTGATAAGAAGAATCTTAGACATTTAAATATTGAGTTGATGCAATGATAAAACAAATTTGATTTAAAATTGATATGTATGTTATGAGAGTTTAATTTTCATCTCTAGAATTTGTCACTAAATTCAAAGTTAAATTATTTAAATAATTGAAGGTAAAAAATTGGTCAGCACCTAGCTCTTAAAGCTTTTATATTCATTTCAACAAATTAATCTCTTTTTTTTTTTTTGTCTTTAAAAAGTTACCAGCAATAATTATGTTTATGAATTTTAAATTTCTAGACTTTATTGTTAAATCGCATTAATTTTCATTAAAAAAAAGGCCTTATTAATTCTAAATTCTGATGAATTTTAAAATTTTCTCTATTTAAAATGTAACTTTAATATATTCATAAATTTTTTATTAAATCTTTTTTAATAATATTTTTAAAGTTCAGAGATATTTTTGGAAAAAAATATTAACAGTTTTCATTCAAAGTTAACAATAAATTAAGGTATTTTTAAAACATTTTATTAAAATTTATGGATACTTTTTAAACTTTTCAAAATCTAGAAACATATTTGACATAAATCTCATCATTCAAGGTTATGCCTACTAATTTAGCCTAAATTTATTGTATGTTCTATTGATCAGTATCTAAAAGTTTAGAAATGGTAATGAACCGTGATATTGTGTTGCTAAAAATTAATGATTAAATTTTCTTAAAATTATATATATATATATATATATATATATATATATATATGATTAATGCAGTCATATATCTTGTTTGAAATAACTTTAGGTAGTGCTTTCAAATAATTTTTAGAAATTTAATAGCAATTATTCCTCATGTACTAAATAGTAAAATAAATAAAAGAAATTATTCATCATGTTAATATAACGCCACACATATTCAAAAAGTTTTTTTTTAGTTTACAACAATGGAGAGTGAGAAAATTCCAACCCATAATCCCATAACTAATGAATATACACAGATCATGTCGCTGACCTGTTAACTTAAAATGTATTTTTAATAAGTTAATTTTTTTAAAATTCTTCCAAAAGACATGCCTATTGATTTTTTATTATATATATATATATATAATACATGCCTAATTGATTCTGAATGCCAATCAAGCACAAAACCTAATAAACAATATTTCAAATTGAAAGTGTGTTAATGAGTTATGTCAAGTGCAATAGGGATTGATATGTCGTCGATATAAATTGAAAGTGTGTTGACGTGGTTTTAACATCTTTGTCAAATAAAAAGATTACTAATATAAATTCAAAGTTCATCGAGTGTTTATCCTAACTTACACATATATAACTTTTTGTTTTAGTTTAAGACACAGTTAAACGACTTCGAAATTAAAAGTTGAATTCCTATCCTACATATATTAACTAAAGAGCTAAGGAGGTGTTTAGATAAAGTTTTAACGAGGAATTAGTTTAAGGAGTTATTTTGAATAGTTAAAAAATAAGAGTTGTAGTAAAAATAACTCGTTTAGATGTGACTTTTTTGTAAAGTAGTTAAAGTAAAAATCTTGTTTGGATGTAGATTTAAAATGAATAGTTATTTTGAATAGTTAAAAAAAGAATGATTAAAAATGAGTAGTTAAAAATGAATTATTTTGATTGATTAGCAATGAATGATTAGAAATGAGTGATTTGAAAATGAGGAATTATATTGAGTAGTTATAAATAAATAATTAAAAATGAGTGGTTAGGAATGAAGAGTTATTTTTAATAGTAAAAATGAAGAATTATTTTGGATGGTCACATAAACTCATTTGGATGTAGTTTTTCAATGTTTCAATCTAGATTCTCCTTAAATATGACAAACAAACATCCCCTAAGACATAATCACCATAAAGGCAAGTCAAATGACGTATTTGGTGCAGAGATTAAGATTAAGTTAGTCAGTATTAAGTTAAACTGGATATTAAGTTAAATTGAAGGATTAAGTTAATATGTATTTGATGGATATGTTAAGTTAAACTGGATTAAGTAAGCTGACCATTGTTTGGTGGAAGGATTAACTTAAGCTGAATTTTTATTTATCATTTTTCATGCATTTTATTTAAATATCTACCCTTCCCTTTGTTTTTTCCTTAGCAATAACGTTTATTTAAAATAGACATTAATTTAGTAAATATGTTTGGATCAATATATATTTTATTTATTTATTTCAATTTTAACACAATATCTATATTTAAATTTAAAAACAATATAACAAGTTTTATACCATTCAACAAATTAAAAAATATATCTAAATTATATCAAAATCATTTTAATTTAATTACTTAATTATAAAGTTGGTATAAGCTTAAAATTACATAAGAAGATATTGTACCTATGACAAATGCAAAACATGAGATACTTAATATGGCTGGCTTTATTTTACACGTATTTAGTCTTTTTTTTAAAAAAAAAACTAGTTTTAGTCTCACTTTTTTTTTAGTAAAGTTTTAGTCACTTTTAATCTATACTAATCCATAATTAAAGAGTGATGAATCTTAAAAAATAAATACATTAATTATATGTCAAAAAATATTCTTATAAATAAAATAATTATAAAAGATAATCTAATTAATAATTTAGTTATTTTATATCTCTTAAATAAGTTATAAATCTTGTTATAGAAAATGTAAACGATAAAACGATAAAATATTATGTATTTCCCATAATTAGAATATAATACTGCAATGCAAGATTAGGCCAAAATGTGAGTTTCAATTGCTAATGAGAACAGTAGCTAGACAACATTATACCTAAATTGTAGATTTGAATCCCTCCACTCCAAATTGTTGTAATCTCAAAAAAATTTATATATATAATAATTTATTTGAATCGAATAGTGATTAACCAAAAAATGAACATTATTGATTTAAAAAAATTAATCTACTCCCACCCTCTCCCACAATTTAGAAATCAAAGAATATCACAATAGAACCCAATTGTATTGAAAGCACTTAACCTAGAAAATGGTTGAAAGTAAGCTCGATGAAAAGAGGCAAGAAAGAAAGAAAGGGATTGCAATTGTTTGAGAGAGGATTTTTTATTTTTATTTTTTTATAGATAGCTATGGTGGGATCTTCCATGGGGTTGCAAGAAAAAAAATTACAAGCCCAAAGAACAGAACCATTTAAAGGTCGATTACTACACATACAGGGCCAAAGAATTCCACGACGGCAAGATCTGAAGGTTAATCGGCGGTGAAGGCTGCAGATCTACAAAAAAAAAAAAAAAGGTTTAGAACTCAACGAATGACAATAGAAAATAAATAACTCAGTAAACCTCAACAAATCTTATATTAAACGAAGGGAAATTTTATGTAGAAGAAGATTGATTAATAGAACGCAGAACCATTAGAAGAATCATTGGACACAAAATTGAAAAAGAAAACCAGAAAGTAACGCGTGAGTTGAGAGGACGGTACTGTTGCAAAATCGTGTTAACTTAACACGTTGTCTAACACGCGGAACAAACAAAGATTAAGGGTATTAATTTAAACCGGATTAAGTTGATACTCTCACCAAACACGCCTAAAAGGTTCACATTTTCACTTGCTGATTTTTTTTTTTTTAACTCATTTTTGTTTTCGATTGTATACATAAAAAAAAAAGTAATAAAATAAACTCCTTTTTGTATTTCATAAAGTATGAATATAAATATTTTTATATATATATATATATATATTTTTTTTTTTTTTTTTTAAAAAGAAACTTTTTTTTTTCATTGAATAAAAAATGAAAAAAAAAAATTTATTATAATAGCGTTGTAATAATTGAAATTTTATATTAATACTAACAACAATCTCATTGGTTGAAATAATCAATGAAAATTTTTTTAAAATAAAAATATATATTTCATAATTTGAAACGTCAAGTTCATATTCAATTTTAACTTTTTTTAATATTTATTTATCATTTTGTTTTATTTTTTCTTTTAGATAATATTATAAAATTATTTATTTTTATGTAATCGATTAAAAATTGAGAATTTAAAACAAAATTTTGTTTAAAAAAGAACTACATTTGTTAGTCTAAAATAACTTTTTATAAATAAAATACTAGACAATATCAATATTTCATTTTTTTCAATTGGTATCTTTTATAAAAATAAATAAATTGGTATCTTTTCTCATCTACCTATTTTCATTTATTTTTCACTAAAAAATGATAATATCAAAGTTTTTTAAGAATTAGACCTACAGAATAATATCTTTTAAACGAAAAGTCTGCATAGATAAATGAAAGTAAAAACTAAAAACTAAAAGAAAAAAAGGAAAATATATATTATATATATTTTAAAATGTAGCTTACGAGTCTTTTTTCTTTTTTTTTGAAATAGTAACCATTCATTAATCATAAAAATAAGTCATACAAAACCATTCCTCATAAATGAGAACAATGATGAAAACAAATAGAAACTTATAGTTACTTTGATTTCAGTCCACAATTTGAACCGAGATCGACCAGAACTAGGAGAGTTAATAATAAAGAGTAATCTAAATGGGTCACCAATACCTTATAAGCCGACCTTATTACATATGAAAATGAAAGAACCCAACGTAAAGGACAAACTAATAAATTTCAACACTATAAAGATTGAGTTTTGAAGAGCTTTCGAGGTTAAACTAATAGATTTAATACATATTGACGCACTTGTAACCACCAAAGGGAATGAAAAGAGCTCCAGAACGAGTGAAGACACCTTCGAGGGTAACATTCGTTCAAACCAATATAGCTTACGAGTCACGAAGGAGATGTTTGTTTGTTGAATTTATGGAAAATTTAAAAATGAAGTATTTACTAACTTCTCCCATAAAATCACATCGAATTATTAAAACTATTTAAAATAATTATTTATTTCAATAATATCTCAATATAATTCCTTATTTGAAATAACTCATTTCTAACTATTTAAAATAATTCATAAATTTTTGTGTCCACCTATGTGCATTATTAAATGTACTTCAATATTTAATTAATAATTTTAATAAGATATTAGATAAAATAAAATTTTAATGTCTATGGTTTATTTTATCATCTATATGTACACATATATTATAAACTTTACAATATTAATGTATACTCATGATTCGAAAAGGTCAAGACTTCGATCTCTCACTCATGTTGAACTAAAAAAATATACTATCAATTGACATTTAATATTTTATTAAGTTATAGATTAAAAAAAATATTCCTTATCGTAAATTTGAAATTAATATTAATTGAATTCAATAATATTAATACAAGTAATGATAAAGTGTAAACACATTCCAAAACTTTATGGAGAAAGATCTTAAATTTTTTAAGAAGAAAAATATTCAACTAATTTTAAGTTTTTTTAAGAGACTAAAATGAAATTATTATTAAATGGATTGAAAAAGACAAATAAAACTTTCATAAATTCAAGTTTCAAATATTTTTTTTTATTTTTTATGTCAAAATTATAATTTCAATAACAAAGGAATGCTATTTCATTAGGATATGAGATGATTTAATTTTTTTTTTTTCATTTATATATTGCAATATATATATATATATATATATATATATATATATATATTTTGATGAGAATGAAATATACATATTAGGGTAAATTGCCAAAAAAATCATTCTAAAAAAGAAATAAACAAATTTAGTTTTTTTTTTTTTTTTTTTTTATATTACAATAATTAGGGGCAGGGAATAATTTAGTTTTTGAACAAGATTAAATTGTTATTTTATTTCTTCGGCGAGCTGTAGTTTTATTTTTTTAAAAAAAGAATTGAATAATTAACATAGATAATCACTTTCTATAAAATATTTACCTTTATGGTGATGTTTATTCTTATTAGGAATCAAATTTTTGTAGACTTTTTTTAAGCTTTTTTTTTTATTTTATTTTTTTAATTCCAAAATTTGCCCCTTTCTACCTTTATAGTAAGTTCTTATTTTCAAAATAGTTTCCTAAATAAACAAGTTGGTTATATTGATTGATGTTAATCTATTTCAACTCCACAGTATTTAACTCTAATATTATTTGGGAGGAGTGTCTTTATGTAGGGTTTGTTGGTCTCTTCCCCACATATGTACTCAAAAAAAAAAAAATCACTTAATTTTGGAATTTTTTATTTTATTTTATTTATTTAAATCTATCTACTAGCATTTAGAATTTCACTCCTCATGAGTGTTTATTTTTTGATTTTCTGTTGTTTGTTGTATTTTTTTTTTACCAAAAACCACTCCTATATCGTTTCTCTCAAATCTTATCAATAAAGCTCTAACTTTTCATTATGAGTAGGATATTGAAAGTTAAGTTTTAGAAAGTACTTTCTTCACGACGTTTATTTGAACAATTTTTTCGTTTTGGATTTGTATTCGAGACAATTTTATCATTTGAATTACTTTCAATACTTCATGTATCAAAACTTAAAACACAAAACAATATTAATAATATGCAAAACAAATAATAACAATACACAAAACAACACTAGAAATACACAATAAAAAACATAATATTATTAGAATGCCGTTTAACAATATATAATATCTTGAGTCAACAACAAAAATACACCTAACAAACACTAATAATAATTTTTACAAACATTAACATTACACAAAAACAACACTTAAGTTACTATTAACAACATACTATTTTTGAAGTATTCAATAACTTAATGACATATTTTCCATGTAGGAACCAGAAAATACGTAAAACAAATACTAACAATACAACGACAAGTTTCTCAAAAAAAAAAAAAAAAAAAAAAAATACAATGAACAAACACTAACAATACACTTCTTAATTATATCAATTTTCTTGCAATAAAATAGCTCAATTATTTATTTGGTATTATTAGGTTACTTTTATTTTTATAAAATTTAAATAACAAAACCGGTTTTTTTATAAAAAAGAAAAGAAAAGAAAAAAAAAAAAGTCGAAAAAGTTGTAACGAAATGAAGGCTAGAAATCAGGAGGAGGATATATTTTTTTTTACATAATCAGGAGAGGATGATTAAATTAACATATATATATATATATATGAAAAGTGGTGGAAAATATTTATGAAATTGATAAAATCTTAAAGACAGTTATGGAAAGTGGTGGAAATATTTAGAACAGTTAATGGGTTTTTATTATTTAGTTTTTATTAAAATTGTATATTAATGATGAAAGAGGGATATTTTTGTATTTGACAAAATGATAGATTTTTCTATTTATTAATGATTAATTATAGTTGCTAATTTTTAAAATTTTGACTATATTTGCAATATTTTTTCTTGTATTGTCTTTTTTTTAAGACTTATATTGTCTATTAGTGCAATCGACTCAAAAGAATTGTCCTTTATATTTTTAAATTTCAATAAAAGATATAACTCAAAAGAATTTTCCTTCATATTTTTAAATTTCAATAAAAGATATGACTCAAAAGAATTTTGCTTTCTATTAATGCAACAAACTCAAAAGATATAACTTAGACATATATTAATGAGAATGATAGATTATGTATAAATAAAATACAATTTTTATTATAATAATTGTATATAAAAAAAAATTCTTCTCCTACAAAACCTACATTATATCTCACTCCTACAAAAAAAAAAAAACCACATCCATACAAAATACTAATATTTTAGTGCGATTCCTTTAAAAAAATCTACATTCAAACTATGTTTTATCAAAATCTTCATTTTTAAATATTTCTAACTTTTTAAATAACTCTCGTCGAAAACTTAAAACTTAGAGATCTCAAATTAAGAGGGATAATTCAAATTTTCTCTTTGAATTATAGATAAGTTTAAAAAACTAATAATAAAAATAAAACGTGCATCATAAAATTGGTGATTGGGCCAAGTGTGTGGGTGTAAACTAGGGTGCCGCTGCACTGAAGTTTTACTCTAATTAAATTCCTTTAACATTCTTTCTCCGTATTAAGAAGTGCCAGAGTTACATTAACAAAATTATCCTCTTTTTAAGATTAATTTTTTAAAATAAAAAGATAAAGTATTTTTATCTTACAAAAAACAAAAATAAATTATCCTCTCTTCTCTCTCTCTGTATCTCTACAATTTCTCTCTATAAATAAGCATGAAAGTCCTCATTCGACGTTCAAATCCAAACTCCTCACTGGAGGCTCCGCTTTCAAATTCCTCAATGAATTTCCTCCGTTTCATCTCCCTTCTTCTCTTTTTTTCTCTGTTCGTCAACAATGGCGTCCAAGCTCTTCACAAAATCTATCCCGAATTACAGTCTCTCAACAAGGCCGACGACGGCCGAGCCGTGATCAGGCCGCTCCATCGAACCCGGTTCCACTTCCAACCCCGCCGCCACTGGATCAACGGTTCGTATTTCTTCCAATTTTTCAATTTATTTCGCTTTAATCTCTTTTCTCCTGTCTATTTCATTTGATTTGTTCTGATCTGGTTTAATCAGATCAGATCAGATCAATAAATTCATTATCCAATTGACATGCTTTACGGAATTTATGCGTTTTCGCAATCGATAACTCTTCGACTCTGATTCGCATTATCTGATTCCGTTACTGTTTATTTTTTCTTTTTACTTTTCTTGAAGATAACGCATATTTATTTTCTCTTGCTCTCTGGCCGTCCGATTACTTTTTGCTTTTGCCTTTAAATCTAACCGTTTGATTAGTATTTTTTTCTTTCCTTTTTTTTTTCTTTCCTTTTATTTATTTTGTATCATTGTTATTATTGCTCTTACTTTCTTTTCCTTGATCATTTTTAGAATATCATTACTCTTTCTCTTTGCGTCCTATTCCCTTTCTAGCCTTTTATTTTTATTTTTTGAATTAATTTGTATGAAACTTACCTTTATGCCTATTAATTTATTTTAGATTTTATTCTATTTTAGTTACTTTGCTCGTCCACGACTCAAATAAACTAAAAGAAAGTATAATGTTTTAATTGGAATTTTTTTATGCGTTTGTAACTACTAGTTTGTATTTTATAGTATATATTGTTTGACTCATCAAACAAGTTTATATATTTCTTTGTTTGTTTGGTAGTCTACTAAGGTGGGTAAAATTGGAACATAACTTTTTGATTGATACATAAGCTGAGTTATGTGCAGCTCAAATGGTTAGAGAGTCAGTACAAAAATTTGATGTATTCATTGTTGTGCTGAATTTTTTTTCTTTTTTTTCTTTTTTTTGGTTAAGGGTTTGGACTTTAGAAAGAACTAAATTATAGAAGCTTCTAAGTTATATACCACTAGAAAAATAATAAGTTAAACAAATTTGAACTCAAATCTCAATTAATAATTATTTTTTTGATGTTAAAATGTTGGATTAGAACTTTATCTAAATAGTCTATATGTCACAAAAATTGTCTAAGATAATGTTGGGTCAAAGCCTTCTAAATGGTTCGTGCAAAAATATTATTCTTTAAGAACACTTTTTTTTATTGTTAAAAGAATATAGAACATATTCTAATGGAAAGTGAACTCCATAAAAATTTGAGAACTGTTTTTGCACACTTTTTTCAAAATTTTAAAATTAAACATGGATGTTTAAAAGTTTGTTTTTTTTTTAAAGAATGAGAGAAAAGTGAGTGGCGAATAATAAAGACTCAAATCTGCTAATCTTAGATACGGTTTATTAAGTTGGGTAAATTTAGAGTATAAATTAAATAACTTTTCTTTTGTTGTCGTCCAAATTTCATAGTCAAACATGTAACGCTCACCACCGAATTCATATGCCACAAAAGAAAATTTTAGAGTAACATACTACATGGTATAAATCGTATAATATAAAAATCTACCCGTATATAGAAACACATATAAAAATGTCATTTACCATAGTGATATTGTGACGTAGAATACACATAATTATCTTGACGTGGGGTCTAGGTCCATAACTCACTATGTTATTGGGTGCCACGTTAAAAGGTCTTTTTAAACTGGTTATTCCTTTTCACTACCAACCAACTTCATGCCATTGAAGGAGTGGAGAATTTATGTAGGGTACCTAACGTAGAAGTTGAGAAGTTGGTATTATTATAAAGTTGAAAATATACCATTTTGGTTCATTATTTGAGTTTCAAATCATTTAGTATAGATAGACCTTCTTTAATATTCAAATTTTATACATGCAATATTAGTAATAAGATTTTTTATTTTCTCTTTGTTTGAAAAGTTTACACGAGACTAATTTTTAGGTTTACTATGTATAAAGCTAGTATGAACGATCAAAAATGATATTTTAATATTACTATTATTACTTTGGTAGAGGAATTTTAAGCCCTTCTACACAAACTTAATTTGTCCTTTTTATTACTTTCGTTTTGTTACTTCTATGATTTTCAGGATGCCTAATATTTGATCATGATACAATTCATATAGTTTATAGGGTTCAAGTTGCTATATATAAATATTATTATAGCATGTATGACTTAGTAACTAGATTCAAACGCAGATTGTTATGGGTTAATTAATTTGGTCGGTTTTGTTATTAGTATGTAAA
>JBBMKA010008446.1:0-25168 GCA_037833695.1 Sechiopsis laciniata | reverse complement strand
ATGCTATAGGTGTATGTAGAATTAGTGAAATGTTTGTGATCTATTGTGTTTGATTCCTGACAAATTAATATTCCTAACTAATTTGTTTTCCTTTGGTTGCCTCTTATGGTGATTGTTCATATGCTGTCTACAACAAAACCAAATGCAGACCCAAATGGTAAGTCATTTAGTGAAATGCTTGTTCATTTTTGTTTTTTATTTGCCTTTTTAATATTCCTAACTAATTTGTTTTTTATTTGCCTTTTTAGTGAAATATAAAATGATTTTTTTATAAAAAAAATCATATATTCCTTTTATCAGTTCTTGCATTGTCAACTTGTTCTCAATGCTTGTGTCTCTAGACTCGTATATTGAAAAGGAGCTTTTACATAATCTCTCTTTTTTAGTTTTAAAAAGATATAAAAAAGTAGAAATGGAAAACAGGCATGCCTTGTCGGTTGTGTCAGTCAAATAGAGTTTATAAACACACCATGTTGACCCTTTACTACTCTAAATAAATTTGTATTTGACATTGTACATCCTTTTGAAAAATAAATTTATAATTTAATAATTTATCATATATATATATATATCTTTTTCTTATATAGACTTGTAAACACACAATGTTGGCCGAGTAATGATCTACTTTTGACCACAATTTTTAAAAATAAATTTCGAATAAGGGGGAGTTTTCCTTTTAAAAAACCAAAATTAAAAATAGAATTCCATTTTCATAAGTAGAATTTTTGTTTTGTTAGCTAGATTTTAACTAATGTCTTTTTTTTAAAAGAAAGATGAGGTAAGGGAAATTTGTTGTAGCATCATATTTTAATCACATCAATCTTTTAAAAATATTTTATACATAGATGAGAACATCATTATTTACGATCAATTTAATTTGATTAAAACTATCTGGTTTGAATAAAGTCATAGATTTAACTTGTTCTAAAATTTGGAAAAATATGTAGACCTAAATGTTTATCATCTGTGATTGTTGAATTACTGTTTTGACGAACAATGAAACAGGGCCGATGTATTTCAACGGAATTTACCATTTATTCTATCAGTACAACACGAAAGGCGCAGTTTGGGGCAACATAGTTTGGGCACATTCATTTTCCAGAGATTTAATAAACTGGAAAGCGCTCAAACCCGCCATTTACCCATCCGAGCCCTTCGACATCAACGGCTGCTGGTCCGGGTCCGCCACCGTCCTCCCGGGCAACAAACCCGTCATCCTCTACACCGGAATCGACCCGCAAAACCGCCAGGTCCAAAACTACGCCTACCCGGCCAACCTCTCCGATCCCTATCTCACCGAATGGATCAAACCCGACCACAACCCGATCGTCGACCCGGATCCGGGAGTCAACGCCAGCGCCTTCCGCGACCCGACCACGGCGTGGAGGACGGATTCCGGCCACTGGAAGACCATCATCGGCAGCAAGCGGCGGCGGAGGGGGGTGGCGTATTTGTACAGATCTAGGGATTTCGTGAAGTGGGTCAAGGCCAAACACCCGCTTCACTCTGCCCCTAACACGGGGATGTGGGAGTGCCCGGATTTCTACCCGGTTCCTCTGGCGGGCAGGTTTGGGTTGGACACGTCAGTGACCGGGGATTGGGTGAAGCATGTGTTTAAGGTGAGTTTGGATGTTACTAGATACGAGTATTATACGGTGGGGAGGTATTATACGGAGAGGGATAAGTATGTTCCTGATAATACTTCTGTGGATGGGTGGAGTGGGTTGAGATATGATTATGGGAATTTCTATGCTTCCAAGTCGTTTTATGATCCGGCTATGAAGAGAAGGGTTTTGTGGGGTTGGGCTAATGAGTCCGATAGTGCTCAGGATGATGTTTCTAAAGGATGGGCTGGAATTCAGGTCTGTTTGTTTGGATGAATTTTGGCTGTCTGGTTTTGTTTTTTTGGGGTGTTTATTTGAATGAGTTTATTTTTTGTTTTTATATTTGCAGTTGATTCCTAGGACGGTGTGGTTGGATCCTAATAGGAAGCAACTTTTGCAATGGCCTGTTTTAGAGCTCAATAGGCTTAGAGGGAAGAAAGTTGTGATGAGACATCAGAATCTGTACAAGGGACAGCATGTTGAGATTAAAGGAATTACTGCTGCTCAGGTTTGGTGTTGATTTTGTTGCTCTTGTTTCTTTTTGATGTATGTGGTTGCTCTCCTAGTTTATGCGCATTTCCAGTAAATTAATTTGTAGGTAAGTAATCACTATAGCTATCTTTTGATTTTTTGAATCCTTCTTGATTTAGACCAATTCATGATAATAGTGTTTGAGAGTGATTTTGAAGGATAATTTATTCTAGAGACCAATAAAAACTAGTTGAATTATGTTAATTTTAGATCACCAAAACCTAAAAGTTTAATAGCCAACACTTCTCTTGAGTTGTGGGTTTGGAAATCTACAATTGGAATTCAATTTTAAATGGGAGAGGAAACAACTTGGCAGAGAGTAGGATTTCGCGTCCTTATATCATGTTGAATTACGTTAAATTACCAATCTACTCAAAATTTTAAGTTGGTGGGTTTAGATAAATTTAATTATATCAATCAACCTACTTAAATAATTGGTACTCAAGTGGTATATAGAATAATTTAGAACCGAAATTCTTTTGATGATGCATTTAGCTGTGTGAGAAACGTACTCTTCTACATATGATTGTACTTGATTTTTTTTTGTACAGGCTGATGTCGAAGTTATCTTCAGCTTTTTAAGCTTGGAGAAAGCTGAGCTATTTGACCCCAGCTGGGTGGATGCACAAGCCGCGTGTGATAAACTGGGCTCAGGGGCCCAAGGTGGAGTTGGGCCGTTTGGGCTTCTGACATTGGCTTCAGAAATCCTTGATGAATTCACTCCTGTTTTCTTCAGGATTTTCAAGGCCCATCAAAATCACGTGGTTCTCATGTGCTCTGATGCAAGAAGGTTCACTTTCTTCCTCTCAAAATCATAATCTTTTATAAATCAAAATATTGGTTCCATTTGATACTCGAGAACAAAATGCAATTTCTTTTCATTTGGTTAACTTATTTTAGTATTTTCTTTTCTTTCTCTTATGGTGTAGCTCTTCACTGAAGAAGGATGGATTATACAAGCCCACATTTGCAGGCTTCGTCGACATCGATTTGTCGAGTAAAAAGCTTCCATTAAGATCTTTGGTATGTTGGAATCATAGCCAAATGTGTTTGCCCCCTATATTTTAAACTCAAACTATTTATCAGTAATGATTTAATATGGAATATTTGTTTGTATAGATTGATCACTCAGTGGTAGAGAGCTTTGGAGGAGGAGGAAAAACATGCATAACTTCAAGGGTATATCCAACAAAGGCAGTGTTTGGGGGTACTCATTTGTATCTGTTCAACAATGGAACAGAGCCTATCACAGTTGACTATTTAAGTGCATGGAGTATGAAAAGTGCTAGGGTCAATTAAGTCTTTAACGTACAACTTTGAATGTTTTTTTTTTTTTTTTTTTGGGTAGCTTTTTGGGGTTTTAAGTTAGTAGGGAAAGTGGAGGTAGTGAGGTAGGTTATTTTGGGATGATTAAGGTTGGGAGATGGCTGCTTTAAACTTCTCTCCTTGTCTGGATGTTTCTGAATAATAGTTGATCTTGACTCTTTGAGTTGTGATGTTATCCCTTTTGTTGAATTTGGTTTGTTATTTTCTTTAAGCTATTGATGTAGACAATGTTTTTCTTAAAAAAATTCGGTGTGTGTTTTACGTGTATTTCAACTACTCTTATGGGATAAACTATTCGACTTTACAATATTTGAATATTAAAAAAAAAAAAAAAATCTTAAGAAATTAATTTTTAGGTAAGTAGTTATCGTGTGTTCTTTTTAAAAAAAAAAAACAAAAAATCGGAGCTTTACTCTACTATACTCGGAATAACCACGCTCGTCCCTAACTCAGTTACTGAGAGACATCGAAAGAATTGAGTGGAGACATGAGAGGTGTTTACAAATTAATGTCATAGTTGAGTTTTGAACCTGAAACTTTAAGAGGAGTATACTTTCAAAATCTCAAGCATTCGACTATCGTACCATCCTTAGGGGACCACCTTCTCTTGATTTGATACTAAGTCTTTGGAAAGCATGTTATTTAAACCCTAACAATTAGATCTTTTGGCAATTAAATGTAATATGAATTTGTTTAATGACAAGATTCTAAATTAAAGGATGGTATATTTTGTTGAGCCCAATTGCTCAAACTATCGTTACCAAATCAACCAACATAATCAAATGTAAAGAACAACTTAAACAAATGCACAATCAAAATATTTTTTGGTGAGTTCAACGACATTTGTGGGGGAAGGTTTTAAACTTTTAAATTCTTGATTACTAGATCGTACAAAATAACAAGTGCTACTCGTATTAGCAATGCACAATCAACTTAATTAAGAACAATAGTAAACCAGAGGGAAAGAGAAAAAAGATAAAGATACAAAGGGATTTAGTGATTCGATTGAAGAAGTTTGGTATACATCCATAAAATGTCATATTAATGCAAACAATGGGATACAAATGAAAAAAAAAAAAAAAAAACAATTATGAACCAAAAAAAAAGACATGAATTTCTTCCTAACTAAAAAAAGACACAAAATGTCATATTAATGCAAAAAGCTACATACATGAAAAATTTAAAATGAGTATTTTAATACATTTCAAAAAGTTACATTCAAATGAATTTTCGTAACTACTCAAAATAAATCATCATTTTTATTATTAAAATAATTTTCCATTTCTAACAATTAATTTCTAATAATTCATTTCTAACTACACAAAATAACTTCTCATTTCTAATAATTTATTTCAAACTATTAAAAAATAATTCATTTTTAATATTAATTTTTAACTACTCAAAATAACTTTTCATTTCAAATTCACAACCAAACAAGTTATTACCTTTAACTCTTTTATATAATATCACACTCAAACGAGTTTTGTGTTACAATTCTCAATTTTTAACTATTTAAAATAACTTATTAAATTAACTTCCATCCAAAACTTCATCCAAACATGTCCTCATAGTTTCAAATTCCCTTTCCAAATATTATTGATATTTTTTTTATGATGAATAATGTAGCACATTAATGTATGCATAATAGGAATCTCTCGGGGATTTGGGGCAAATTCATGATTTGTGTAAATATAGAGGACCCAGCAACAAAAATGGTTTTACCTCCCCCCCATTCTGAAAACCCTAACTATAAAACAAAACAATCTTCTAACAAGATGGAGCTCTAGGAAGTCGGAGATCGAAGCCTAGTCTTGGAAACCCTAATTTCATTTGCAGAGTTCTGTTATCCAACTCGCTACCATGGTATTTATTACTCTCTTCATCTTTTCCATTCAATTTCCTGAGTTAAATCACTGAAAAATTCAGTTTCAATTGATGGCGGATTGTAATTGCTAGATAGAAAATTAAATGTAGAAAATCTTATGAAAATCGTATGGTTAGCAATCGATTCGAGATATGGTTTTCGTTTGTATAATCACTGAAATGGAGAGATTTATTGCTTGATCGTGCCTTCGATTTTGGCTTAGTTGCGATTGGTTTACCTTCATGTTTGCCTTTTAAACACTCGATTTGGATTAGCATTTAAGTTTTTGATTATATTCTGTAGTCGAGAAGGAAGACTAGAGAGCCAAAGGAGGAAACTGTCACTCTTGGCCCTGCTGTTCGTGAAGGAGAGCATGTTTTTGGCGTAGCCCACATTTTTGCTTCGTTTAACGATACGTTTATTGTGAGTGATCTTATTAGACTCTACATTTAAGTCCTTGTTGATTATTTATTGATTGTTGTTCTATGCTTAATTTGCAGCATGTGACCGATCTGTCTGGTCGGGAAACACTTGTTCGTGTCACTGGTATGTAATCTCTTCCTGTCAATGTTAAAATTGATTCCAGCAATTATTTCGGCCTGCTTTTTTAGTGTTTCCACTAGTTTAATATACTATAATGGTCGTCATGTTTTGGATAGGATCCAAGATCTAGAATGACATATTATAGAAATATAAAGGATAAAGGAATACAAACTTACCAAGTATTTGGTAGGTAATTGAACCTCCCATTCCTGAGAACCACTCTCAAGCCTTAATAGTAATACCAAAATGGCCACAATACTTGATACCTTTCTCCTCCCCCACTACCTTTATTTATAATCATATTCCTCTAACTAACTCTCTAATTAATTGTCTAAATACCCCCATATTATTCTTCTTTCTACTAAGGCCCAAAGCTATCAGTTTCTTTACTGTTATTGTTATTCACTGTTTTTGTCTTTTAAATTGTTGGCTGAATGTTGTATTTCTTCTTTGTTCAGGTGGTATGAAGGTGAAGGCCGATAGAGATGAATCATCGCCTTATGCTGCTATGCTTGCTGCACAAGATGTTTCCCAGAGATGCAAGGTTTGCTCACTAATCAGATATTTGTTTATTTCATTGGAACGTTAAGAATCTCATTCTGGAAAACTGCTTTTTGAGGGCCGTGAGTTTTGCATTTGTATGAATTGACTTGCATTAGAGTGCTTTTACTTCCATTCTCAAAAAAAAAAAGAAAAAAAGAAAAAAAAGGAGTGCTTTTACTTCCATGGTATTTGTCTTTTATCTCTCTAACTGCTAGTAATATTTAAAAGGAACTTGGCATTACTGCTTTACATATTAAGCTTCGAGCTACTGGCGGAAATAAAACCAAAACTCCTGGACCTGGTGCTCAATCAGCTCTTAGGGCCCTTGCTCGTTCAGGCATGAGAATTGGTCGTATAGGTACATATTCTTACTTTCAATATTATTAAGAATTGTTAGATTATTTTCCTCTTTTGAAGTTCAAGCTAATATGTGATACACTCTTGCTTGAGTTCTGCCTATCTTCATTATGAATAAATATACATTAGGGCATTTCAAGTGTTTTTCTTATAAAACATTGTTTACACAAGCCACTTTTCTTCTCT
Source organism: Sechiopsis laciniata (assembly GCA_037833695.1). Taxonomy (NCBI): domain Eukaryota; kingdom Viridiplantae; phylum Streptophyta; class Magnoliopsida; order Cucurbitales; family Cucurbitaceae; genus Sechiopsis; species Sechiopsis laciniata. The sequence continues at coordinate 18,214 of JBBMKA010008446.1, read as the reverse complement.
TTTCCAACAAGAACAATAACATAAGTGTAATCCTATGAACCAAAAGATCATGACTTTAATCCTCCCACCCCAACAGCTGCCCTTGCAATCCTAGGCTGTAGGCAGTTTCATTAACCTAATTCGTTGTCTTTTCAGAGGATGTCACTCCAATCCCAACTGACAGTACTCGAAGAAAGGGTGGCAGGAGAGGAAGAAGGTTGTGATTCGTAGCCTCCTTCGAAATTGTCGAGCTCTTATTGCTGCTCAATTGTTGAGTTCCATAGTTCTAGAGAAGGTAGCATTTTTTCATCTGCTTAATCAACAGTATGGTATTCTTGGTTATTGGTTCTTGTTCGGATTTTTAACATTTTCATTGAAATTGTCGTAGTCAATCGAGTATGCTTTTAGCTATGTTTCATATTTAATTGATATTGATGTGGGACTCATTTCACATTTAGTTTTTCAGACTACGACATGATGTCAGAATGCCAATTATAATTGGGGAAAAATAATTTGTGCTATGTTGCAAAATGAATTTTATTGTATAATCTGAAATTTTCAGTTTTAAACTTGCAGATTTTCTTTTCATAGATCACAAACATGTTAACCTAACAAGTATATGATTCTACATTTTCTAATGGTGGAATGTTAAATGAACACATAAATATGCAAAGGGAACGTATATTCAATCTGAAGATCTCTTGTTTTACGAACACAGAACGTCTTCTGAATGTTGATCTTGTGTTAAAATTTTGACAGATTTTACTTAAAATACCAAACAAGAGATAACTAAAAATACAGTTTTTAAAAATGACAACGCAAATATTTCTTTATCAAAGTTATATACTACAATAAATTGTTTTAGAAAACAAGGCTTCTTTTCTTTTCTTTTTTTTTTTTTTTTTTTTTTTTTTTAAATAATAAAAACTTGAATAAAAAAGCCAAACAATTTATACATTTAAGTTATTTGATTATTGTTTTATCGTTTTATCTAAAATGACAAGACTTGGTTAAATTATAAGTTATTTGCCATCATTCAGGTGGTCGTGTAGTTATTTAACACATTCATAATCTACATTGATGTGGATGTGTTATAAATTAAGTGAAGTGTAATTGTTTAACACTTCTTTTCCTCTATTAAAAAACTTACTTATTTTCATTGATAAATCCAAACACTTATTAAAACACCAATCAAAGCAATACAGAAATAATCTGCCATGAAAAATGGACCTAAACACGAGAGGAACACACTCCCTTTGGGACCGAGCATGCCAATATGAACAAAAAATCCTCTATTTTCTTCCCCATTCCACTTCCTCGTCTCTTCGATACTCCTTTTCCCTTACCGAATAAAATTTTCCTTTATCCCTTTTCTCCTATACAAAAAAAGCCCGGTTCTTTAAATTATTAAAATTATAGTTAATTAACTTTTGTTTAAGATTTCTTTTCCATACCCTTTTGTGACAATTTAGACTGGAAAAATTAATAATAATGGTGAGATTCTAACTCATACCATTCAAAGGTAAATTTAGCACTTTTTTTTCGGATACTAAAGCTATCACTTTTGACCAATGTATCGAATTGTTTATTGGCGCCTAAAATCACTCGGCTAAACTATCTATTTATTGATAATATTTAAAATACTTTGTTATTTGTAGTTCAATTATATTTTAGCCTAAATTTTCAAATAAAATTTATAATTTTAATAATTTTCATTATAAAATCAAGCTATCAGATTCAAACCCATAACTTTTTTAATTATTAATAATTTGAGAATACTGTTTTTTTTTTTTTTTTTTTTTGAGTTCAATAAAAATAAGTCTAAGACAGAGGTTTGACATTTGTAGATTGGAGTACGTCAGAAAAGCACAACGAGGATGCCGAAAACCTCCGCCACGTCAGGGAGGCCCCACCACAGTGACGAACTTTCGGCGCTAATTTCTATTTCCCATTTCCCAATTTTTCACTTTTTCGTCTCTTTTAATTCCCCAAATTTCACCCTCCATCCGCCGCGTGCCCTTTTTCCACTCCAAATCACAAATGGACTCTTCTTCCAACCACCACTTCTTCCTCAACCTGTTCTCTCCTCCGCCGGCGTCTTCCTCCGCCGTTGTCTCCGGCTCCAACGACTTCAACGAATCCGAAGTCTTCTGGACAGCCGATTTCGATCGCAATCAGAGAATGGTGCCTTCAAACTCTGGTGTCCTTGTTGCCTTAGCCGATGACGCCGATTTCGATCGGAAGAACAGAATCGGAAGCATTGTAACTCGAGAGAGTTCAATGGCGATGATCATAACATCTTCTTCCTCACAATCGATTCCGATTCCGATTCCGATTCAGAGTGATTGTAGGAAATTTCAGCAATCGGCTCCCATTAATGTGCCGAGGAAACAGAGGAATAATGGGGAGATTGCTGTTACAGTCACAGAGGAGGAGGAAGAGGAGATGTTGCCGCCACATGAGATCGTGAGGGGAGGCTCCGGCGTGTCGCCGAACACGAATTTTTCGGTGTTGGAAGGAATGGGAAGAACTCTGAAAGGGAGGGATCTTCGTCGAGTTCGGAACGCTGTTTGGCATAGAACAGCTTTTCTTGACTGATTTTCATGATTTTCTTTTTGACATGTTTGTTTGTTTCCACTGTTCATCGTTGTTTTTTGGAGGGATGAAAGTAGAAGGGCGTTCTCTCTCTTTTTTTTTTTTTTTTTTTTTCTAGTATGGATTTAGGGTTTGGCTGTGGAGAACCAATGGGATGGTCGTTTTTGGTTCATTTTCTCTTGCCTTTTCAACTTTTGTTCATTTTAATTCTTCTACTTGCTGAATTACGGTGGACGTTTCTTCTTTGCTTTTTGTTTTTGTTTTTGTTTTTTTTTTTAAATAAGAAAGTCAATTACTGTGCAAGATTTGAAACCATATATAATTTTTTATTCTTTCATCATACTTTTACATTTGTTTTTTGAATTCTTATTACACTCTAATGGGACGAATTTATTTTCAGTTGCATTGGGAGAAATTTAGCTAATTAAGTGGGGATGTTTAGGTAATTATGAAACGAAATAAAATTTAAAAAATATATATATATATATATATATAAGTTTATGGTCTAGTTTTATTTTAATTCTTATATTTTAAAATTAAACAATTTTACTTCTAACATTTCAATAATGTTTAATTTTAAAAAAATTCAACATGTTGATTAATGCATCATTTTAATTTTTACTTAAATTTATTATTCAAAAGAAAATAAATATAAAAATAATCTAAAAATATACCTAAGGATTTTAAAATGTCAGAAGGAATAACACTTAATTTTAAAACATAGAAATTTAATTTTAAAATAAATCTTGAAAATGTAATTTTTTCTAAAATTAAAGTATAATGCCAAGATGGTCACTTTTAGGACAAGAGGATAAGTTCAAAGATTAGAATCACCTACCCAAACATAAGAAAAGTTAAAAGGATTTTAAAAGTATAAGCTCAAAGGCCGAGTTGTATGGATTTTGTTCTCAAAAAAAAAAAAAAAGTATGAATTTATTATTATTTTTTGAATCAAGGACAATTTCATTCAAACACAAAAATTGACGCAGAATAGCCTAACAAAGCTCAACTACAACATGGCCCGAACCACAGACCAGAACTTGGGGCACCCTAAAATGGAGCTTAAATGGACCATACAATCAGCACAAGCCACGACCAAAACTCGAACTATATAGTTGTTGCTATCAATCTTTAACTTAAATGTAAGGGTGATAATAATAACCGAGATTGGTTCAATTTTTTCATATAATATTAGACTTATCGATTTTTATTTGAAAAAAATGAAAAATGATTGGTTCGGTTTGGTTTATATTTGTAAAAATCAATAAAAACCAAATCGAACCAATATTGATTTATTTACTTTCATTTTTCTTTTTATGTGTTAGTTTAACTTTTTATTGATAAATGATTCATTATAAATTGAGAATTTATAATGTATGATCTTCAAGATACGCTTTATTTTTTGGAGTTCACCATTTTTTAATTAAATATTAACTTTACTTTTATTGGACTGAATATTCATTTGAATTTAATAGAGATAATTTTCAACTCAAAATCAATTAACAATGAGTGATCCAACTATTTTATAAATGCTAAATGGTCTTTTTACATTTTCAATATGAAATTCGGAAGGGTAGTAAAATTTTGTCGATAAGATTTGTAAGTTTCATTTATTTTTCGCTAGTTTTGGTTTAGTTCTCACCTACAAAAGGATTACGTATAAAATATTCAACAAAGAATTTTGGAAAGTGGAGTAAGAATTTCCGAACCATTATAATTCTTCCGTGTCTTTCTATATCTTATTTTACTCTATGCCATTCCAATTCTTGCATAGTATTTTTGTTATTTATAAAAAAAAAGTATTTTTTGTTATTGCAAAGGATTTGTTTGTTCACTCTAATTGTAATTTTAATATCGTTAAAATTTGTTGAGCAATTTTTGTTTAACAAAATTTAGATCATAGAAACTATTTTTAAAAATTAAATAGTTCACACCAATCCTATTCACTCCTCTAAGCTAGCATTTCAATTCTACAATTAAATAGTTATTTTAGAGTTGAGGATATAAGAAATATATATACATACATACATACATATATATATATATATATATATATATATTAAAACTTAAGGGGGTGTTTGTTTGCCATATTTAAAGAGGATTTAGATAAAAAATTTATTAACTCTTCTTGAAAAATTACATCAAAATAAGTTTTTGTAACTACTTAAAATATTTTTTCATTTTTACTATTAAAAATACCTCCTCATTTCTAATTACTCATTTTTAATCATTTATTTATAACTACTCAATATAACTCCACATTTGCAAACTATTCTTTTCTAATAATTCATTTTAATAAATTAAAATAACTCATTTTTAATCATTCTTTTTTTAACTACTCATTTTAAATCTACTTCCAAACAAGGTTTTCACTCTAACACCTTTAGAAAAAAAAAAAAAAGTACACACACATACATCCAAACGAATTTTTAGTTGTAACTTTCAATTTTGAACTACTTAAAAGAACTTCTCATCAAAACCTCATCCAAACACTTCCGAGAAGCATACCTAACGTGTTTAATACAAACCAAGTACGTGGCTTCATCAACTACTTTACACGATGGAAAGAAATATAATTTTACTTGAAAAACTAGCCATTTTCTACGATTTTCCATTTTTTATTTTCCAAATTTTTATTATGCATTTGAACTTCCGTGTTAGGAGAAGATGGTTTGAAAAACAAAGCAAGTTGGCTGTAGCATGTCGGATAAGGAAAACTATGTGGTTTAGTTGATTGTCTAAAGAGAATCAAGGACTTAATTAATTTAAGCATGGTGGTGATTTATGCAAAACAAATGCTATATTATATATCCATTGTTTTGCCCAATATATTTGTATGATTCAATTTTATGTTCTCGTGTATTATAATAAAGCTCAGAAGTGATAATCTTACATGCATTATTCTTTTTCTTTACACACATGTACTTTTGTAATAATAACAACCCTACACTACTAAAAAAAACCCACCTATAATGACTATAATATATAGTCATAACACTCATACATAACTTTAAACAAGAGTCATAGTATATCTCATGTTATAAAAAGTTCTATCATGATAGTATGAAAAATCTCATAGTTGATTTTTTATTTTATTTTATTTTATTTTTTTATAACACTAGTAGTCAAGGTTGAACAATTGATGACATTTATATTTACTCATTGGATCTATTATTAGTATAACACTATAAAAATATCATTTTTGATCTTTTTATGTTGGTGTTTTATAATAATTATAATTCATTTAATATGACTCTTTATTAGGTAATATATCTTTCATTGATGATATGTATACATACATACATATATATATCTATATTATGTAATTTTTTATACTTAAATATTGTCGATTTATATGTTTTTATGACACTTGTTGTGTCTATTTGCGATTTTTTTTTTATTAGGTATTTTTTTGTTTATGTACAAACTTCATCATTTATATTCATGAAACAACCAAAAACATATTTTTCCTAAGAACAAAATTCATTTAATCAATAAAAAAATAAACTTAGTTCAATTGATTATGTTTTATTCATACTAAATCAATAGTTCTAAATTTCCAAACTTTCCAACTATTTTGAGTTAAAGAATAATAAAATATAATTTAAATTGGACTACATATATAAGTATCAATATTTAAGTCAGGTCAACTCTTTACTAAGAAAATATTTAACCAATAAAAAGCTAGCAAATAATAGAGTTTTGAGTGAAATGCTTTATATAGGATAAACATTTTTGAAAAAGGCATATAAAAAAAATCAACTTTTTGAGTTTATTTATTTATTATTATTATTATTTTCTTGAATTACCCACACTTTTACCTTTCAATTGAAAGCAATGTTGGATAAGTATATTTATTGATAATTTTATTTTTAAAAATAAAATTAATAAAATATTTAAAAAATTAAATAAATATGAGACTAAATTTGTGACACATGATAATAAATATGTTAATATGCTTTATACATACATGTCTTCTCAAGTTTTCACTTCAACTTAACAAGATACATCAAATTTTTTAAAAGTATACTTTTAATAATTGACTAAAATCATCTTCGGCGTTTCCTAATACTAAATATCAAGCTAATTTGCAGTGTGTTTGACACACACCTTTAAAAAAGTTATTTTTTTTAATGATGTATTTACAATATAATTTCTAGAAATTTAGATGTTGCAATAATTTTATTTGCACGTATATCTCCTATTCTCCACCAACTCTGCTATGAAAAAGAAGAAAAAAAAATAATAAGAACAAGGCACTTTTAATTCAAACAAATAAAGAAGCTTCTTTGCAACAACTCCCCCAAGTCTGTTCAGTTTACTCCATTATAATCCTCACATAATTCCTTGTAATTATTTCCACTTTTTTTTCAACCAACCCCTTCATCTTCCTCAATTTAAAGGCCTATTCCCAAGCTTCCATTCCTCACCATTACATAAACAATCTAACAAAGTTCTCTCTTTGGTTTCTCAGTTCAAGTATGAAGAACACTGGCGACTCGACCGCCATCGACGTGCCCCCGAGCGCAGGCAGCAGCAAAAAGAAAGTGGCTGTTTCTACCAATGGTGGGATGAAGCGGGGGCTTGCGGTATTTGACTTCGTTCTGAGGCTTGGTGCTCTCGGGAGCGCCGTGGCCGCTGCGGCCACCATGGGAACAAGTGATGAAACTCTTCCTTTCTTCACTCAGTTCTTCCAGTTTGAAGCTAGTTATGATGATCTTCCCGCTTTTCAGTAAGTTGTGATTTACTGTTTAAATTTGATTTTAATTATGATTCTTTTATCATTATAAATTGAATTATGTAACATGTTTCAGTTTTATATGAGTATTTAAGGAACCTATTCAACTATTCTCAAAAAAAAAAAAAAGAAAAAAAAAGAGAAGAAGATCCTATTCAACTGAAATAATTTTTTTTATTACATATAGAGATTGGAATTAAGTTTAGATAGTAGATACCAAATCTTGTAACTTTTACCTTTCTTTTTATTTTATATTTTTTAAATAATATTATATCATTAATAAAAAGAGAAGAGTTTAAGTTAAACAACAAAATGATTAATCCGACCAAGTAAAACTCAATTGATATTCTGATCATATTAAACGGACGATTCCTCACCTTAAGTATCCCAAGCCTTCATTTTTTGGTGGCTTTCATTATTTGGTAATTCAACAAGTTATGGATTCAATCCCACACTTCAAACCTTCATTGATCACTTGAGTCATAGTTACCATAGTTACCATAAGGAATATAACTCAAATATCATTATATATCTTTTTTATTATTAAGAAATTATGGCTTAAAAAAAAAATCCAAAATATTTGAGTTAAAAAACTAAATCTATCCCATCAATTAAAACATGTGTATTTTGTTTTCACCTTCCATGCAGATTCTTCTTAATAGCGATGGGGATCGTCGCAGGTTACCTGGTTCTGTCCCTGCCATTCTCCATCGTCTCCATCGTCCGCCCGACCGCTGTCCGAATCCGATTGCTCCGTCTTATTCTCGACACCGTAAACTCCGATCAAATTCACAATCCGAGCTAACCATTATCACTCATCCACACTTTCTTTTTCTCCCTTTTCTTCGATCAACAGAATAAATTAAATATATAGGCTTACAATAAGATACATTTGCAGGTGGCTCTCACATTGGCGACGTCGGCTGCAGCTGCCGCGGCCGCCATAGTGTACCTGGCCCACAACGGCAACTCCAGCACCAACTGGCTTGCAATCTGCGATCAGTTCGGCGATTTCTGCCAGAAAGTTAGCGGCGCCGTCATCGGATCCTTCATTGCCGTTGTTCTCATTATGTTCCTCATCTTGTTATCAGCTTTCGCCATCAGAAACACTCACTAATTGCCGTTGCCGCCTTTGACGGTGGCCGGACGTTGACCAGTCTGATCTTTGTGCTTTGTTGTTAAATATTTTCTTTTGAACGTCTTTGGGTTGTATTTTCTTTTCTTCTCTATCTTTGCTTTGGTTGGTATTCTTGGAAAACTTGGTTGAATATTTTACTATGTCATATTTGTGGTTAATTACAATTACTATTAATCTATGTTTTATATCTTCTTTACGAATTAAAAAAAATAAAAAATTCCTTGCTTAAATATACAGTTAATTGATATGATTAAATTTATTTCAACATCATCAATTTATGTTTTTAGGTTGATAATTAATTTAATATGATTCGATATGGTATCAACAGTTTAAATTGATGGATTGAGATAAATTTTATTATATTTTACTCTTCCTTCACTTTTGGATTTGAAAATTTTGAGAATGTCTTTGTTTCTATAAATTGAGAAGATTTATGTATCCTTAATGTATACATTGTTTATTTGAATCTCTTAACCCTCACTATTGTGGTTGAGTTAAAGAAAAAATAATTATGAATTAATTGTAGTTTTAGCCAAATTTATGGTTGATTGATGGTTGAAATAATATGAATTTATTTTTTAGACATATGAATGGGTAGGATTTTGTATATGTGACAATATATAGTGCTACAAAGATAATATTTTTAATATTTTTATTTATAAAATAAATTTATGAGCAGCTGCCAGCATATGCAAAATATACTCCCCTCAGTACGCATATGTAAAAGAAAGTCTTTCAAGTTTTTTTTTTCTTTTTTTAAAAGTCTTAAATTTGATTAGGAATTCAAATAATTCTTGAGTTAAATAAAAACTAATATAGGAAAATTGGAAAGAAAATACCCTTTATTTTTAAAAAACAAAAAACCTAAAACCATTTTATCAGTATGTTATCAGCTTTACAGTATACATTATTCTAAAAAAAAAAGAAAAATTACGGTCTAGATATTACCATATTTTAAAAAATTAATCAGATTTTGAAAACTAAAAAATAGTTTTTAAAACTTTGTTTTTAGAATTTTGCAAGAATTTAAATAAATGAAAGCCACAGTAATTGAAAAAAAAAAACTTATGTTTTATAAATTAAAATCAAATAGTTATATGGCATGCGTGGTTTGATTTTGAAAATTGTTATTTTACTCTTATATTATTTGAATAATACTCTTTAGGTAGGAGTTGTTGGTCTTCCCATTTTTTTTTTTTTTGGCAAATAGAGTCGCTAATATAACTGCGAAAGTAATTAACGTATTCATGAATCATTTCCATTTCCAATGGCGATTCTTGGTTTGTTATCTGGGCTGGGCCCAAAATGAGGCTGGATTGGGCTTTGAATCTCTTATACGGCCACTCGTCGCAATCGCTTCTTCGGTCAAACCTCCTTCCGCCCTTCTTTCACCCTGATTCTGCTCTCTACTATGGCGGCGGCGGCAATCAGAAAAGCGACGGCGATATCTTCCAATCGTCTTCTTCTTTCCTCTCTACTTCCTCCGCCGTGTCGTCTCATCTCTCTCAGAGGCATAGCTTCCAAGCTTTTCGTTGGAGGTAAGCTCAACCTTCCTCAACTCTCTATTCTTCTATCAGTTCTGTAATTCATCATATCCACCTACTGTTGCAGTAGACGTTTGAGATTCCTTATCGCAATTTTGGCGGCGATTTTTTTTTTGTTTTTTTGTTTATGCTGATTGGATGTTTCTCTGTTTCCGTGAATTGAGCTAACTCTGTAGTCTGTACGCGAGACTGTGATTTGTTTGAATTAAGGTCTCCTTGATCTCCGTACGTTAAGTTTTGTGAATTACGAACTTTGTTTTGATCTTACCATTAAATGTATGCTGTATAAATACGAGATTCTGTACTGATTTACTTCAGGGAACCGAAATCGTGAAAACTCTTGGAGAAACTTTTTGTATTGATATTTATTTCACAATTGATATCTGTTCTATATATTTTAAACGATAGATATGTAATGAATATCTATACTTTCACCTAATGTTGATGCCAGAGATCAAGATGATGGATTGATATGAAAGGAATTTACAGGATTCTTTTTTTAAATAATGTGTCATTCTTGATCTTAAGAGTTAGGTCACGTGGACTTACGAAGGGACAAAGACTAAGAGAAGTTATATATACATATATCCAACGTATACCCTCAAAGGAAACAATCAGGAAAATATAAAATCAGTTCTAGGAATTTTTGAGAGATTTTCTCTTCATCATTGAACATGTTTCTTTTAACTACTAGACATTTCCTGAGGATTGCCAAGTTCCTAAGCCCCAACCCAATGCTGGAAATTGGAATAGCTTCATTGTCCATCAAGAGAGCACTGTGACATCTCTTCAATGCTTATCTTTAGCGGTTTTTGTATTTAAATAAGATTTATATTTATCAATTATGCCCAACCCATACTGATTCACCACTTGCCCAAATTCGCACAGCATCCACGATTACTTTAAAGCTATCTGACCCTTGCCTTGGAGACATTGGGTTAAAGGGAGTTACCATTGCTTTAAGTGGCTTCTCGTTTGAAATATATCCATCCTGCCCACCTACAATCATTGAATTTTCACAAATTTAAAATACTGTGGTTATTGGATTTTTGCATCCTCTTCCTTGTGCTTCAAGCATAGTGTGTATAGGTAAGGCTATTCCCCTTGACCTTAGGACAAGTTCTTTCCTTAGAATTTGTTCTATAGGTTGAACAACCATGTTCTTTAGTTGAGTTCTAAGGTGGGATTTCCCAAGGAGGGCTTCAAAGCGGATTTTGAAGGAATGGTCTAGCCTTGATGTCTTCTTGTTTAATCTTGGCTTTCGCTTTTGCCCCTAAAATTTCTGGTAACTATGAAGCTTATAAGTACCTAATTTTCAACTGCCTGCACCCATAACCTTCATTTTGAAGAAGAATAGAATCATTTGTCTGTAATATAGTAATAAGGCTCTTGAGATATTTGCTATTGTTTATTTTATCAGTATGTTCATTAGTACATATTACAAGTCTTTATTCTAAATTGTAATTCTCTTCTGAAATATTTTGCTACAGGACTCCCATTTCACACCACGGACCAAGGACTATCAGATGCCTTTTCTCAATACGGTCAGGTTGTTGAAGGTATAACTTCTATTACAATGCTTAAGCTTTCATGTTTAGCCGTGGCAATTTAGTTCATGGAGCATAACATAATTTTTCTCAACTCCAGCTACAGTTGTGATGAACAAAGTCACTAATAAGTCAAAGGGGTTTGGATTCGTCGCCTTTGCATCCAAGGACGAAGCTCATACAGCACTGACAGAGATGAACGGAAAGGTCTGTATTTTCCTCTTATTACTTTTACATCTTAGAAATTCTAGTCTGATTCTTACTTGTTGCAGCCTTTGAACGGACGGGTTATTTTTGTTGACTATGCAAAACCAACCTCCAATTTTCGTGGTGGAATTCCTATTGCGAGAGGACCTCCTGATGAGAAAACTGATGAATGATTTTGCTCTTTTTTATTTTTATTTTTATTTTTATATATTCTATCATTTATCAGAAAGGGAGGGAAGTAGCTGTGCATTAAAAGTGTGATTTAATTTTAGACATGCTCTTTCAGCAACTTGATCCATGCCCGAGATGGGAAAAACTTCAGGAAAAAGAGGTCAGCTTGCAGGAATTTTTCAAATTCGATGAAATTAAATTTACAGATTGATATATTATTAATATATTTTTAAATATTTTAAATGTATCTTATTAACTATAGTTAAACTGATATTCAGTCATTTTCCCACGTTTTATTTTATTTTTTTTTAAATCCTACTTATTTTCTTAGTTTGCAGATTAGCATATCGTGATAACAATCTTTCTTTTTGCCGCAATTAGTCTAATTTTTGTGAACTATAAAATATCTAATATAGTCCATGAATTAGGATTTGAACCTACGACATTGGATTTGAGACCCACTTAAAAAATAGAAAACAACATCTTGGTCAGTGATTCTAATTTTTGTTCATATCAACACTTAAATACATATATTGAAAACCACGTTATTCACTTGTCGGACACTCAAAACACTGGCATCTAAGGCACCGTTATGTTATTGTAGACAATGTGTTTGATGTGCATCTTATTATAAGAAGGATGATGATAAATAGTGTTGAGATGCATGTTATTATAAAAAAAATTATGATAAATAGTGTTTGGTTGGACCTTATATTGGAGGGGTTATGAAAATTTTTCTACAATTTTTTTTTATTTAAAAATAACTTGAAATTGCTTTAGATAAAATTTTTCTCAAATGGAAGTGAATATTCATTGATTTGAAAATGGGGTTACTCTTCTCCGTTCAATACGTTTCCCTTTTTAACTTCCTCATAGCTTTTCCAAATTCAATCACAATTACACTACCCCAGTTTCTTAGGAGGGAAAGATAATTTTCAATAACAAAATCGCCTTTTTGTTTTGTTTTGTTTTTGTTTTTTTTTTTTTATAGATTTTTTTTTCTTCCGTTTTTGCCTTTTTGATTGCTTGCTCCATGAGACCATCTCTTCTGTAATCTCTTTGATCTCATTGTTTAGCAAGTCTTTCCTTTGCTGAAGACCAATGAAAATGGCAGCCCTACCCATGAACCCAACAATGATATCACGAAAAAGAAAATCCACAAGAAATCCCAACTTCTAGGAAGAAGAACATCATTGCAAATTGAAAAATAACCAAATTTGATTGTAAACATAACCCAAAAATGAAAAGAAATATGGCAAAAGACCAGATGAGCAAGAAACTCAAAACATTGGAGGCGGGAATGATAAAGAACACGTGGATCTATGCATAACCCCCATATAAAGGGCTCCTTTGGTTATTATAACTTAATTTTTAATTTTCATAAATGGGTCAAACTCATCCTTAGGTTTAACGTTCTTGAGTTTAAGATTTCAAATTTGCATACCAAAAAACTGTTAAAGAGGGTGTTTTGGGAAAAGGAGGACGAGAATGATTATCAGGGAAATGAGAATTAAGAGAAGAATAAAAAAGAGAATAATTATGGATAGAATAATGATTTGTGTTTGAATTGAAGGGAATAATTACAAACAGAATATGATTATTTGTGTTTGGAGTGAAGAGAACGAGTATGAAGAAAATAAAATAATGAGAATTATAGAGTGAAAATAGTTATGGTGAGAACAAAAAGTTGTTATGGAAAACATATATAGTAGTTACAAGAAAAATAAAAATGTGATTTTGAGGAAATGTGATTATGAAGACAATGATTTTCGGTGACTCAAACATTAAGAATCATCCTCCTTTTCATCCTCTCAATTACATTCATTCGCCACTAACACCCTCAAAACGTTTCTATTACATTTCTCAACTTTGTAACTTGTGTTTTTTTATCCATATTCTTAAAAGAAGTTTTTAATAAGATTTAAACTTTAGATTTTGTGCCCTCAAGCCTTTTCTCTTTTCCCTCGTCTAAATCGCCATGCAAGATATTGCCTTCGCTGGGAAAATGGTAGAAACTTGGATTGGTTAAACCAAGTGGACAATGAGATTGGTGGTGTTGGTCGTTGGTTGATGGTGACTTGAGGTTGAGCGATTTTTTGTCCATGGATCTAGCATATGCAATTGTCACAAATAGGTCAAAATGTTTTAAACAAAAAAAAAATGATAACATTTATGGGTTGGGAATTCAAATTCATGCATCTTAAATAAGTTATGCAAATTGAACGATATTCTTTTTTTTTTTAGTTATACAATAAATGAATATAGAAGATTTGAACTCATGATTATTGGATGTTAGATGTTGTTAAGTTATTACTTTTGTTGACAATTGAACTATATTTTTGTTGGTATTAGTTCAAAAATGTTGTCTTACATAAATACGATTGAATATTTAAAATAAATAGGGGTAAAATATCATTTTGGTCCCTGAACTATTATGAAAGTTCTATTTTCGTCTCTAAACTTTCAAAAGTCTAATTTTAGTCCTTAAACTATCATTTTTGTTCTATTTTGGTCCCTGAAGTTTTAAATGTACGATTAGTCCTTGAACTATTTAAAATATTTAAAAATAGTCATTAAGTTAAAAATAAAACTTAACCATAGTTAAAATTGATGATATGGCAAAAAAATAATAATAAAAAAATTGTCATCATCTTCTTCCCTTTCGCATCTCTTACCAGATCTATAGTTCAAGAGGAAAAAAACAAAGCATACAAAAAACCATTTCTTAATGTCTTTTTTCATTCTATTGCTCTTTCTCATTCTTTCCAAACTCAATCTTTATTTTTAATTTTTCAGCCTCCCTCATCACTCCATGCTTACTCACTTTCAGTTTGGCATAACATTTTCCAGAGCTTTAAGAAATGTGGTGGCTATAAAATATATGCTCCAACTTGTTTCTTTTCTTGGTGGATCCAAATTTAATCTAATCTTATTCTCCTTTCATTGTGAAAAATCTTTTTTTTTTAGTCCACCATTTTTTCCCTCCTCCAAATCATTAACCATAGAGTACCCTTTTTCTTTCGAGCGCATTATATTGGTGTATTTGAAATTTCAACTTGTTTCTTTTTCTTGAGAAGATCTCTCCCACTACGACATTAGAAATTTTAGGTTTTGTACCAATTGAGATTAGAAGAGCTTGACAAGGAGGAACTCCCCGGGAATTTGTGTGAGAAGGGCAAGTTCTCCATTGATGCCTTTTCGTTCTTCAAGCTACCGTTAATGGCAGTTGTTGTACTACTACTTCTTATTTCAGGCGACATCAATATAGAGGGAGTGATGAGAGAGGCTTAAAAATAAAAATAAAGATTGAGTTAGGAAAGAAGGAGAGAGAGCAATAGAATGAGAAAAGACATTAAGCAATGGTTTTTTGCATGCTCTGTTTTTTTCCTCTTGAACTATAGATCTTGTAAGAGATGTGAAAGGGAAAAGGATGATAACAATTTTTTATTATGATTTTTTTGCCACATCATCAATTTTAACTAGGGTTAAATTTTATTTTTAACTGAAGGACTATTTTAAACATTTTAGATAGTTCAAGGACTAAAATTGTACATTTGAAACTTTATGGATTAAAATGGAACAAAAATGATAGTTCAAGGACTAAAATTGGACTTTTAAAAGTTTAAAGACCAAAATGAAATTTACATAATAGTTCAGAGACCAAAATGATATTTTACCCAATAAATAGATAACAAATTCAAAATATTAAAAAAAAAAAAAACATAGGCTCTCGACTCTTGGCCTTCACTTTCCATTACTGACTCTAACTTTATTAAGAGAAATTTCTATTTATTGTTTTCTTTGAGAAAAGATGTTTTTTTTAGCTACAATAGTTGAAGGAGAACATTGGAACACATGACTTCTTAGTCATTGTGTGTACAACATTGATACTGCTAAACTTCTTTTTTTTTTTTTTTGTAGAAGTTGAAAGAGAGACCAACAAACCCCACAAAAAAGTTCTTTCAAATAATATGAGAGCCGATTTCCGGAATCAAATCCATGATAACTAACTTTTACTTTTTTTACGATAATAATAATTAGTTATCCTTTATATTTGTATGAAACCTTTATAGAATAGGATTCCTCTCATCGTTGGAATATATATAAAAAGAAACTACATTTCTATTTTTTTTTCTTTTAAATTTTTTTAAATCAAAACTTTAAACTCAATTTTTTTTCTTCTTTTCTCAAATAGCTTTCTCATCCTCCAACACTGTTAACCAATAATTTCGAGTTTTTAGTCCAGGTACCACCTTCCTAAGCCTCCACCAATCACAACTCTGTCTCGTCACCTTAACTCTAAAGAAACTTGCCAGATTTAATCTCATAGTCAACGGTGAGTATATACATGCAAAGTAAGTAGCTTTCATGTGCGGTAAACTACCATTCATCAGCTAAACCTATAAAATCACACTAGTAATTCTCAAACATGGATCAATCCTGTCCAAGGTACTCGACATCCCATAATTGTACACCACGTACCATACACCACCCTATCTGACATGCATATCACGTACTCCACTCTAGAGTACAACTTTCTACTTAGTTGACTCCTCAATTAAAGCTTGAAGCACATCTGCACATACGACCAGAAGTACATTGCTCGTATATCAACTGGAAACTAGCTACCAACCATACCTTTCCGCTAGATGAGTGCTCCAAATCAAGTTGTTGAGTGGTGATCTCGCTAACTCTATATCACTCTAGGAAAAACCCACCTGAATCCTTTACCACATAAGATAAACGATTATAACACCTCTCACGCTTGGCCACTTCTTTGGCTATGATGATCACCCTATAATCGTGGTTACCAAAACTTGTGTACGTAGAGGTAGTCACTCTCAACTGTACGTTCCAGCACACTTTTTACTATTTGAGCGACACGTCTCTCTCTGATTGTCGTACAAGTCGTGCTAGGACGCTTTCTAACTGTCTACAATCAATCTCAACCTCGTAAATCAAGTTTGACTCTCCATTTTTTCAACTACTACGGAGAAAATATGTGGCTTACATATATACGACAATCATTTCATTCGAAATAAAGCCATACACCTAAACTCCACTGAAAAGAGGTCTTAACATCCATCCTCTATCTCCTCTCACACTGAATATCATCACCACAACTAGAAGTAATTCTTGTCCAACTAATCTCCCACAACTAGAAATAATTCTCGTCCCAATAATCTCACGCTTGAAGTTTTGAATATTCTCATCACATTTAGGAGTATTTCTCTTCACACTAATCTCATATCATCCTTCAACTTACATGAATGAACCCTACTAAGTCAACAAATATGAATCCAAACATAAATAACTTTCAATGTCGTACAATAAATTGATAAGAGTTTAACAAGTTTCATTTCTATCCACTTCGTCATTCAACAAATGAATCACAACCCATCATTCAGTAGGAAAAATCATGCTTTGACTCATAATACACCACTAAACCAAACCCTATCCTCCATCAAGTATTTACTATTTTGGTTAAAATACCATTTTGGTCTCCAAGCTACTACATTTATTCCATTTTGATTCATAAACTTTCAAAAATCAAAATTTTGGTCCTTGAACTTTACAAAAAGCTTTAAAATAATCTTGAGTAAGAAAAAGCTTGTCATTGTTTAAAATGCGATGAATTCACAAGAAAATAATAATTATAAAATCCAAATGGTCTAAATAGGTTAAAATTAATGGATTAAATAAATTTAATAGGTTAGGTATTTTAACCTACTCTTTTTTCTTTCCCACCTGAGCACAATTCAACGATGTGATCACGTCATACAGAAGAAGAAAAAAAAAAGCAAATTTGATAGTAAATTTGATTAAACTCACTTCATTTAAAAATTTTACTTCAAAATATATTTAAATCTTGAAGGTCAACCAACATTTAAATGAAAATATGACTACACAAAAACCTACTTTTTGATGTCGATTTTGATTAGAGGTATCCATTTTTCCTGCAGGGCTGGTCCCCGCGGAGACCTGCCCCTAACGGGGCGGGGAATGAGGCCGGGGACGGGGAGAAAATTTCCCCGTGGGCTAATCGGGGCCGGGGACGGGGAATGTATTCCTCGTCCCCGATTCCCCTATCCCCGCCCAGTCTATTTTTTTTTTTTTTTTAATAATTTTTTTTTATACTTGACCTCTTTAATTTTCAAATAAAAATATATTTATTGATGAAATTATTTATTCATATGAATATTTTTCTTCAATAATTAAGTTGAAATTTATAAATATTTTCTAAGAAAATCTAATTATTTAAAATTATTTTCCAAAAAAATATTTAAAAAATGTA
>JBBMKA010008387.1:16055-37575 GCA_037833695.1 Sechiopsis laciniata | reverse complement strand
AATACTTTTTAAGATCAATCAAGAACAATTGAGGTGAATAATTAAAATTCATAAATTTTCAATTATAGATACATAATTATTATTATTTACTTCAACCCTATTTTTTTTAAAAAAATAAAATTATATCAACTACTCTTAATCCCAATTCCCAAAGAAGTAGTTGATTACTCCACTACTATTAACTTCAATCCTCAAACGAGTAGTTAACCACTTCATATTACCATTAACCACCTCATTCTCTTCCACTCCACCTTTATGTCCAAAGCCCAAACACACCCTATAGAAGAATGAGGAGTAGTATAGAAACAACATAAGATAATAAGAAGAAAAAAAAATTGTATTAGATAGAAAAATATAGTATCTGTATTTTAATTTTAATAGTTAAAAAAAACGTTTGATATTTATTATTTTCAATCAATTTTATTTAATCTCCAAGGAATGGTGGAGTTGGTTGAAGACTTGGGTTTTGAAAGTGTGTTCTCCCTTAAAGGTCTCAGTTCGAGATTCATTTATAACATTAATTTGTAGGCACCCCTCGTGCTTTCATTTGTTCGATTTTTCAATGTCCCGTCTAGTGACGGGCGTGACTATGTTTAAAAAAAAAAAATTGATTGGAATCCTAATTTTTATGAACTTGATTAAAATGATCACTTTTATAGATTTGATTAGAGTTTAACTAATTGAGTTAAATTTTATACTTGAATATTTTTTTAAAATTTTGATATTAATAAAATTTGTTTTCATTTTATTATGAAAAATCCCTTAAGAAAAATAATTATTATTGTGCCAAAGATAAATCGTAATTAAAAGAAAGAGGCAACTAATTTTGTTTTTAGTTTTTAAAATACACTTTCTAGAAATACTAGAACAAACCATAGTTAGAAAAAACCACCATAGTTAGAGTGGAGAGGGTGCATGGTAGGGCAAATGGCAAATGGAGAAGTCAGAGACATCACGTGCTTATGCCAGCTGGCAGTAGGTATTCAACATACTCTACGAAGCTATCAAAACCTAGTAAGTCAAGTGAGATGAGCATCTGGTACAGGTGGCAACCTGGGGAGCATACAAGTGTCCCGTTACTGCAACAGAACGTAAGTCATAACTCGATTGGACACCTGAAATTTAGATACGGCGTTTATATTTATCGTTTTCAGTGACGTGTCGTCCTCCCATTAGCTGTCTACCAACTAATACAATGTTTTTTCTTTCGCTCTATCTTCAATCGAAATCTTTGCTACTTCCCTTACCAAATTGTTCTTCTATCAAACTGACGTGATTTGATCCATCGATTTTATGATGGAAAATACTGTTCGGTTGAATTTTAAAAGAAACAAAACACCAAAAAAAAAAAAAAAAAAAAACCAATTGAATCCATCCAACAATCTGTTTTTTTTCAAAAGCTTAGCACACATCTATTTTTTATCACTATTTTACTACGAGAATTCTATAAAATTGAGAATTATGACATTAAAATTAAAAATATTAAGATATGTTTGTGCCATGAAAAATAAAGAGGAGAATGTGAATGATTTTTTATATTTGGATCGCTTAGAATTATTCATTCTATAATCATGTTTTTAAAAAAAATCACAATTTTCATTTTCTTTTTAACTATTTTTTGTTTTTCATAATAATTTTTTATATTTCATATCACTATTTTTCATTTTTATCATATTCATTATTTTTTTTTTCTATAATCATTATCTTATTTTCAAATAAAAATAATCATTATTCCATGATCATTTTATTCATCAAAAATATAAATAATCATTCTTTTTATAATTATTATTCTTTTTTTTTTTTTTTTGTCCTTTCCAATCATATTTTCTCATGTTTGGGTGTTCTTACAAAAAAAAATAAAGGTACATAACGAAAAAGATCTCGTTTCTTCTATTTTTTCAGTTTTATAACAATATTTGAATTTTCGTATCATTAAAAAAAGTAGACAATTAGCAACACATACATTGAAATTATTTTGGTCCCCTAACTATTAAGCTTGTTCCATTTTATTTCATACACTTTTAAAAGTTTAATTTTAATCTTTAAATATTAAATTTGTTTTATTTTCAGTTCTTAAACTTTTAAAAATTCAATTTTGAAGTATAGTTAAAAAATGTTAAATATAGATAAAATATGATAAATTGGCAAGAAGAAAAAATTCCTTACAATTTTTTTCTTCTTCATTTCCTCTTCTTCCTCATATTTTCTATTTCACCCATTTTTTCCTTTCATCTTCGACAAATAATTTTTATTTTCCATTACAAAATCTCTTATATTTCTTTAAAATTACAAAACACAAATACCAAAAAGCAATCTTTATTTTTGTTACGATTTTTTTTTTTTTAAATTTAAAAAAACTCATCAATTTTAAATGGAACAGAAGATTTTGTAAAGTTGAAAAATCAAAATGGAACAAACTTGATAATTAAATGACCAAAATAATATTTTAACCGAGTGATATTTATAAGAGAAATAATTATCTCGAGTCAAGCTCTCTTTAATCTGTATGTGGCACAATTCGATGCAACATTTTTTTTCTTCTTAAATTTTATATTGTTCAAACAAAAATTTTGTTGTATCAAATGTTATCACACTAATGAGAGCTTGGAGTTAAGTATTTATTTATTTATAAACTTACAACTAAATATTTATTAAGTAATATTTGTTTTTTGTTTTTGAAAACTGTGCTTACTTTCTCTAAATTTTTAAAACAAAAAACAACATTAGAAAAATATTTTATTCAGTTTTCGAATATTTTCTTCATTAATAATGATAATAAAGCCTTTACGTGAATAGATAGTATATGAGTTTCTCAAAAAAAAAAAAAAAAAAAAGAATAAATAGTATATGACCTAAATGATTTTCAAATTACCTAAAATCTTTGAACTAAAATCAATCAAATTCGAAAGCATAAATAACGAAATTTTATTAATTTATTATGAAAATTAAGGAATCTTGTTAATGTTAAAATTGGGATGTGATGTTATGTTATATTGAGAAGCAAACAATGATTAAAAATTTAGTAGATTTTGTTTTTTTATTAGAATATCACGGATGCAAAATTGGGCATCCAACGCTTTATGCTCTGAGTACTATTAAACTGTACAGAATAATTGTTCGGATTTGTGGCCAAATACGTGGAATGACTATTCATGTATGAGACAACAACTTGCACCAAGTGTCTCTATACATTTTTCTTTTGAAACAATCTATAAATTTTATTTACTCTACCATCAAATTGTCCTTTTTTGTTTGTTTGTAAAAAAAAACCAATTTTCTCCCACAGTCTTGAGATAGGTTACATTTTAGTCAAATTTCAAATGTATGTATATTTTAAAATATTAAAAAAAAAAAACAACTTTGTAAAAATTTTATAATTAATTTTAATCCAAATAGATCAATAATATCAATAATTTTAATTTGAACAAGAAAACTATAAAGTGATCATTTTAAGTTTTTTTTTTTTTTTTTTAAATTATACTAATATTTTTAAATTCATGTATAAAATATAAAGTATATAATTTAAGATATTTATTACATATAATTTTTTATGTAAGATCAGTGCATAAATATAAAGACTCAACAAGCATAGTTATATGGATATCCTAATAAATTGTAAATTTGAATTTATGAATAGAACAATACTTAAGAGTGATCTTTATAATTATATGTTTTTACTTTTTTGCATTTATTTCTCTACTTTAATATTTTTCTCTCTATCAATCAAAGTTTTTTTTTTTTTTAAAATAAAAAGATGTGGTTCTAAGGTGAACCATTGAATAAGTATTGCTCTTATGAATATATCTAAAACTTTGTTTTGGGCACACAGTAAACCAATGTCATGATTAGGGTGGAAGCTTCTCTCTAACTTATGCCTCTGGGGTGTACGATACATGTAGATATGGGTCGTGTAATCTTGAGTTCCAACATTGGACAAACACAATATGATGTATATTTTTTGTTTAGGCATGCTTAAATTTGGAATGTTGGTCAGAGAGTAGGCATTATACTGATACAATGAGTAGTTGCATGCAGTTTTATATCTCAATTGCATGGTTTCCATAATTTTGGATGATTATAATAAGTTAGGGTATGTTTGGAGAAATGAATGATAAAGATTATAGGAAGAATGAGAATTAGAGAGAATAGGAAAGCGAATGAATGATTATTTGTAGGAAAAATTGTACAAACCATTCCTATACCATGGTGCTTGTAATAATTAGCTACTTAAAATTTTAATTTGATCAATTACTATCCTTTAAATATGATAAGTGTTGCAATTAGTCACCTTAAGTTAAATTTGAGTGATTCTCACCCAAATGAGGAAGGGTAAAATTGTCATATACATTTAATTAAGAAAAATCCAAATTTTTTTCTTCTAAACTCTCTCCTCCATTTTCTAATTCCAATCTTATTTCATTCCGATTTTGATGGTTTCTTCGTCCATTGTTGAAATAGCTGTTCTCAACCAAATCTAACCTGTTCTTATTCTGGACTGAATTTCATTTAAATGGAAACAAGATTTTGAATGGAACTGGTGGGAAATGAGCTATCAAAACCCAATTTCTACACATTCTAATGTCATACAAACACACTCTGTTTTCTACCAAACACCAATTTGCAGGTAAGAAATTCACTGCTCTTTAGCATCCATTTAAGGAAATTAGCCACAAAAAGGTCATCAATGGAGGTAGTTTGTTGTTTTTAAACATCTTCAATGGAGCTTTTCCAAATTGCTTCAAATTTACGGTGCAGCACCTATTTCAACAATGGACGAAGAAACCATCAAAATCGGAATGGAATAAGATTGGAGGTAGAAAATGGAGGAGAGAGTTTACAAGAAAAAAATTTGGATTTTTACCCTTCCTCACTTGGGTGAGAATTACTCAAATTTAACTTAAGGGGTTAATAACAACACTTATTATATTTAAAAAGGTGGTAATTGATCAAATTGAAAATTTAAGGAGTTAATTGTTACAAACACTATGGTTTAGGGGTAATTTGTGCAATTTTTCCTTATTTGTATTTAGGATAAAGATAATGATCACGAAGAGAATGATTATTTGTGTTTGTGATAAAGAAAATGATTATAAAAAAATAAAATAATGAATATAATGAAAGTAAAAAATAATGATTCGATGTATAAAATGTTGTTAGAGAGAGAATACAAATAATTATGAAGAGAATAAAAAATGTCATTTTTGAAAAATATGATTATGAAAGATATGATTCATGATAACTCAAATATTGAAAATCATTTACGTTCTCATTCACTCCCATATTCTTGGTGGCACAAAAAAAAATTATAAATGAGTTTGCTTTCTTTTTAATACATGAGGTTTATTTGAAAAAAAAAAGGTTATTATTCAAAAAGTTGATGTATGGGTAAAAAATTAATTTGGACATGAATAATGGTTGGAGTAGGAGGTATTGATTTGACTACTATTTTGTTGACGGTGTAAACAGCATAACTTATCATTGCAAAGGTACAATTGCCCTCCAGGCTTCACAGTTTTATCATACATTTGATATTGAGACCTTTCTTTCGTTATAGCCGACTAGGAAGTATGATTTGTTTTACTCCAAACAATTATTCATAAAAAATGTTAAATTACAAACATGATTATTGAAACAAAATTTTGATTCATATATATACATATATAAATGTAAAAGTTTCATAACTTTAAAAGTTTAAATTTTATTCGATCAAATCTTAAGTTATGAAAAGGAAAATTGAAATGGATGAATTATTTTTACAAAATAATTATAAATATAATCAAATTTTAAAATATTTATATTCTTAATTATTAATATATTTTAATATTATATTATAAATATTCATTAATATAATATTCTTTATTATTAATACAATACTACATTATTAATACAATATTATTATTAATATATATGATTATAATTATTAAATTTTTTTAAAAAATGACTATATTTATATATACTTTTTTTTTAATTTAACTACTCCGTTAAGTTTACAAAAAAAAAAAGAAAGAAAAAGGTTTCATTATCTATTGTTATTATAACTTGTGTGAAATTAAGAAGAATGACATGGAAATGAAAAGAAAAGTAACGAAATTCGTAACTGAAGGTAAAAACAAAAGTTGGAGTACAATAAAGGAATGATAATGAAAAGTTTGAACCGGACCGAAGAAGAAAAAAATAAATAGATAAAGAGTTTGTCAGGGTGATGACAGGTGAAGAACACAAGCATTAGCCTTAAGCAGCTGGTTGTGTGACCATCGGTCAAAGCAAACTTCTGGTTTGTAAAACCTAAATCTATTAGGCAAAACGAAAGCGAAATGAAATGGGAAAAACAAGGAAGAAAGCCAAATAAAATAAAAGAAATAAATAAATGTCAGAAGGGGCACTTGAGGTAATTGGATGGCAGAGGCTATTATTGTTTAAAAGCTTTGACCAAACATAATACCCTTTGACCCTATCCTATTGCACCTATACCCCCCCTACTATTTTTGTCTTCATTCCCAACAACATGCAAACCCCAAAACCAAACACAATTATCTCTGTGAACTGCCCTCCAAAGCCAGGGCAGGCTCTTTGTTTTGGTTCAGTTTTCTTACTTTTCAGTTTTCACTATGCATCTCCATTCTCTGTCTTTTTTTTTCCTTTTTTTTTTTTTTTTTTTTTTAACTTCAAATCAAAAGGTACCATGCTACAAAACACTTGTTGTATTTTTCTCTATTTCTGGTAGGTGTAGTTTCAAATAATTGTATGTTTGTAATAACCCCATTATTAGATTAGTATAGGTTCAATTTTAACATTAATTAACTAAGAGAGTATTAGATGATCTAGTGTTCCACACCTTAAAATCAATTGATTATAAGTAGATTAGTTCATATATCTTATAAAAATGAGGATCAAAATATCTGCTTAGGTTTACTCACTTGGGTTAGATATGAGTTTTAAATGGATCAAATACTCGTTTAACCAGCTTGGGTTGGATCCAAACTACATTCTTGAGTCAGATCATAATTTGGTGAATCAATACTCATATGAAGCTCGAATATCATATTAGATTCCATGAGTTCCACCTCAAAACTAATTAGGGAAAACTAAACTACTCATCCTTACAATGTAGAACAAGATGAATATCTCCAATATACTCCTTCAATGTGATGAATTAGGGAAAACTATCTTGAATTGAATCTGAATTTTGGGACCAAAATACCCCATAAGGTTTATGATAAGCACCAAACGTTGCTTAAATTTTACAAAATTAGAATTCTACAAAACTAGAAGTACTTCTAGGATCCTTGCAAAATCTCATAATGAAGGCTAATTTAGATCACACTTAAAATCTAAAATTGTTACTCTTAGATCCAAATACAACTCACTCCATAATTAGTTTGATCAAAACTAATCTAATGAAGTAATTTAACTTCAAACCTAAAGCAAGATTTGAAAGAAATGAAACACCAAATGGGGTTCAAGAAAACAAAAGTTTAAATACATAAATCTGTCCAAAATAATGTATTACAAGCCATTTTAAATGCCAAAAATTCGTTCATGCCTTGGAATACAAAATGACTAAAAAAGCTAATTAATGCATTTTGTAGAAAATAAGATATAAAAAGCCAAAAGTCAATTGCATGCTTAAATGCTGGACAAAATGGTAGATGTGCTTTAAATAGACTTAACCAACTCTTCTAGAAGGTCTCTTGCAATTATGAGCATGGTCGGCAAGAATTCAAATAAAAAAGTCCCAAAGTAAGAAATCTGGAAATTTCTTTATTTAAAATTCTGCTATGTTGTGATCTTCCAAAATAAATGGCTACTTTCCGGCCATCTTCACTTCAATCTCTTCTTCACTTGTTGTGTTAATGTTGTAAAGTTTTATCTTTTCTTGTGCATTGGTAAACTTTGGAAGATGTAATATATATGCCTCTTGAATCTTCTTTGCCTTGTTCCTTGTAATAGAGCTTTCAGGTACATGCAATGGATCAGTTGTCTGATTCGTATCAGTTTACCTGCTTTGGTTGGATCTAAATTTTTGGAATTAAATACTTGCTTAAGTTTTACCTGCTTACCTGGTTAGGTTTACCAACTTGGGTCATATCAGAATTTGGAGAACCAATACACCCATAAAGCTCTGATACCATTTTAGGAATAACATACATTTTTTTCTAATGAATGTTGTGAATTCTCTCATGATTCCAATGTTATACCTGCAAAATACCCTTCAGGATGGTGCATTCTCTTAGATCGATTCTCAATTTCATTTTTATTGAATCAAATATTCATTTGAATTTAATGACCTTGAAAAAACATAAAGGATAGTATGAAGTTACATTTCTAACACTAATTGACAAAAAAATAGAATAATTCATCTACTTTTTAAGTGCCAAAACATGTTTTTACATGCATATATAAATATGATGGTTATGCCCTAAATTTATCTAAGCATTCTTGGATAGAGAATTGTGCATCGGTCATTTGAGAGATAGTTTGTGATTTTACTAATTGTTTGCACCATATTTAAAATAAGTGATCAAGTGAGTGCACATGGATTAAAAATAGAAGTGTCCACATCTAATCTAAAACTAAATATAATTAGTTTTAAACTCAAGCACAATTAATTAATAATTATGTATTAATAATAACCACTTAATGTATTTTAGTAACATTAATTAATTAAAATACCTAATTAAAATCTACGCCATATTTTAACAATTTATAATAGAATTTATATATATCACATTTTGTTTCATTGATAAGTTAAATAGCTTATATGTCAATTATATACACATATAATTGATATACATGTCCATACATTTGTTCAATTTTGTAACATCGTTTATATGTTATATGATTAATATGATTCATGTCATATCCACTATTGTCTCAAAAGATTCTTATTAAAATAAAAATTCAAAATATTTACAATTATTGGCAAACGTGACATTGTAAACAGTTATAAAATTAATTTTAGATTTGTTTGGGAGGCAACTGAAGTTCTATTTCTTCTTGTCAGATTAGTGGATCAAGTTGATTTTAGTTTAAAAAAAAAAGTGCATCAAGTTGATTCAGTCAATGACTGTTCGGCACATTTCTTTTTCTCTAAATGCTTGAAATCTAACTGGGTTAAAGATGAATTTTGCGAATGACGTACAAAAAAAATGTTTGTTTCATTTGTATTTAATTATAAAACCCGAAGTGTACTAAAAAAAAATCGGAACTAAAAGATTTGGTGACGTGTTGATTTCATTGTTTGGTGATAATTCATATCAATTCAATATTCACAAATTTATTGATAAAAAATCAGTATTTATTTTTCATTTATTTGAAAATAGTAGTACCAGTTCAAATCCCATATCCTCAATTATTGTAAAAAAAAAAAAAAAAAGATTAAACTCAAGTAATTATCATTCATTGGTAAAAATAACTAAAAATTTGAATATCGTTTAAAAGATTTTTAATCTTAAAAACGATTGAAATTTTGAACTTTTATTTCAATGTTTACAGCAATTTTTTAGTTCTAACTATACAACATATATAACGTGGGAAAAAAAAACCTTCCACTCAAATAAGATCTATTTGACACCTTTTTCTTGTCACTTTTAAAAACTTTAACGAGTTCATAAAAATATGAACTAAACTCTAAAATAAACCCAAATATTTATTTTCTGATAACATGAATTATTTTTCATATTCAAATACATACATGTAGCTCTCATACATTAATAGAGAAGAAACCTATTACCCACAGTACATAAAATTAATATCAAATCAGGTAGAAAATCTTCTAATAAATTCTACACAATATTTAACAAATTTTCTAACCAATCTGAAAAATATCAAACAATATTTAAATACTTTGAATTACATAAACAAAATCAATTTAATTCATAATGGTCCTTAAGTTGGAGCAAGTAAATTATAAATGTTCAAAATGTTTAATTTATATAGCAAAAATCTAAATAATAGTAGAACTGACTTTAAGGAAATAAACTTCAATATACTATACCCAAACGAACACACACCACTCCCACAACACACACTGTCAGACCTACACAAACTATTCTCCAATTTTGTAGTTTTTTCACGTAAATTTTTGCGTCTTTCTATTTTATTATTTCTTTTAATTTTTTTATACTTATTCATATTGTTATTAGGGAAAGTTTTTCCCAACAATAGTGTTAGCGAATACGTGGCCTCTAGGGTTACAAACAAAACATTTCTCTATGTTAAAGACCGTTATGTAAAGGACAATTAACAAGCGAAAACGAAGATAAAGAAAATGTAGAAGAAGAAAAAAAACAAATAAAATTTACGTAGTTCACGAACATTGTGTTAGCTAGTCCAAGAGTAGAGAGGGGGACACGATTTTATTAAGGTAGAATGAACATCATGAGGCGGCTAGGGTTTAATTTGAGTTTTATAAGCACTCTCATTAAACCCTATTATAGAGATAATAGACCCAAAATACATAAAAGTCCATTAAATAACAAATACAGATTTCGTAGAGACCCCCGCTCGCTGATCGAGTAGCGAGACCTCTTACTAACTAATCGTAGGGCATTGATTCGTTCAAACATATCTCAACAAAGACATCAAAGATGAAACCTACATTAGAATATCTTTAAAAACAATTCAAATACTTTAAATTACATAAATTATTTCGTAACAATTACAGATAAGAGTATGTGTAGACATGGACATTTTATCTTAGACATTTAAATTAAAAACACATAAGATTCACAATATTGGTGATCCAAATAGAAAATCTGATTCAACAGACTGATTCAATAATATGGATTTCGTCTGTAAAAATCTGTCCGCAGGTTTTGTCCGAGCGGCAAAAGAAGATAGGCGAAGGCAAAAATGTAATATAAAAACAAATGGAAGTGCTATTTACAACTGTTTGGATGTTGGGTTATTTAATTTGTTTGGATTGTGGAAGCAACAGAAAAGCTCAGGGAAAGATCTGAATCTATAAAGTTGGTTATCTTTTTCTATATGTTCCTTTCAGTTCATTAGTTTGACAAACGTCACAAACCCAACTCTATATTATAACATCAAGAAACACCAAACGAAAGGGACCCGCTCACCTTTGGAAATTAATGCCGACACAAATACACCAACAAAATTAATAAATCTACTCTAAATATCGCAGTAAAATATAATTAAAAAAAATAAATGTTGTAAACAGTCTTCTAAGGTAAAATTCTATCAACATTTTATACTAAGTTTTCTTAGTGTTCAAAGTGTGCTCAATGCTTTGTTTCTCCTAAATTTTCAAAATTAAAAGTTTTTTATGTGTAAAAAGTTTAATTCTCTAAAATGTCTATTTTTTATGGTGCAATACTTTTGTTGGCACGTAAATGAACTTATAAGAGAATAATAACGATAAAAATAGATACTTCATCTTGATGACATTTTTTTAATGATTTTTACCTACGAGGAATAGCATCATACAAGTTAATAAAGTATGATATATGGAATAAATCAATTCATTTTATGTAAAAAAAAAATGATCATAGATTATAGCTTTGGTTCACGATTGATTATGGTAGAATCTAATAGATTTTGATTTATATTGTTCACTTTCTACCTAAAGTCTTATGGCTTGATATTGTTGTTGTTCCTGCCTTATATATCAAATATCTTTCTTGTAACTTAGCAAAGTGAGATTTTCTTCACAAGCATTAGTAACAATTCTAATAATTGTTTTTTTTTTCAAGTTAATATTTAAACTTCTAATGTCTGAAACTTTCTTTGCATATTGATGAGATAGGATGACTATACCAACATTTAAAACCTAAAGATATTATAAGAAAATATCTTAAAATTCCTTTATCAAAAAAAAAAAAGAAAAAAAAAACTTAAAATTTCATCCTGTAAATAAGTACAAGAAGGAAAGTTTATTGACTTGACTAAATCCTTAATAACGGTACAATAATTTCAGAAGATAAAACGAATAATTTTAAATGATTTCAGGTTAGAACTATTGATGTTTTTGTACATGTAGTGACAGTGGTTGAAACCTAAAGTACTTGCAGAGAATCGAAAAGTGCATATAATTCAACCAATAAGCAAAGTTGAGATGTAGGCACGTAAATTAATCTGAGTCCACACATACATGCACAAAATTGATTATTGAAATCAAAGTTTTTGGTTTAATTGTGAATTTTGACGATTATTAGATAGACCTAGATTCCATTTCAAAATTAATTAGCAAGAAAAAAAAATGTTCATACCTCGTATATAAATAGAAGTATTTTATAATGTGAGTATTAGACAAGAAGAGATTTCATATTTTGATGCAAAATTAGTAATCCACATTTCTTATTAACGTGGTAATGTCTTTTCATTTTTTCTATATGGAACACTGAAATGTCTTCAAGATATTGATGTCCTCTTTGGAATTTTACTTTCTAATTGGATCTCAATTTTATTTTTTTGTAAACTAATAGAGAGGAGTAACACTTGAAAAAAAAAAAAAATAATAAAAATAAATAAAGGTGATAAGATCATTTCACTTTTTCGTGAAATCCTATCAACACACCATTCTTGGTAGAGGAATCTTACAACATTTATACAATAGATATGTACTATTTTTCACATTGTTAATTAATTTATTGATGGCCCCTTGATTTAGCTAAACTGTTATTAGAGTTCCTAAAATTCAAATATAATCCAAAAAGACATTATTTGGAGAAGACATGTTAATAATCTTAAATTTATATAAAACCACATAAACAATTATATAGGATGCATAAGCTACCTTTCATGTTATATAGTAGAATTCCAATATATTTCAAATTGAATATTTTGAATTTCATCTACTATATTATCATATTAGATACATTATATAAATATCTTACAATATGAGATCCTCGGTCGAAAGAAGAGCAAAGGAAAGAGTTGTCCAAAATAAATCCGTCTAAAAGACAGTCAAAGAAACAGAGAATTATTCATTGTTCGGGTTGCATGTTCATGTCCGGAAAAGGAATCTCTTTACAACAACTCCTCTCTCACTTTGGATTTTTGTTTCTTTATTTTCTTAACAGTTGTTGTCTTTGTTTGTTTTCCTCCCGACAAAACTGTTAAGTAATCTACAGTGACTTTCACTATATATGGGACAGATAATGTTTGTCCCAATTTGATTTTGTCTTATAAACTTGTACTCACTTTCACAACCCACTTAAAAATTCATCTTTGTGAATAAGCCTATTTTTTGTGGAGTCGGTATAAAGGCGGAGGTGCCGGCCCAATAAGATAATGATTGAGGTTTTTTAAATGATGGGCCAAGTTGGGTTGGTGATTATTGCATGGGCCTAAGCCCAAGAAGGAGAGGACCAAGATGGGACAGAGGTTTTGGCTTGGATCCACACTGGGAGAAGATTATTCAATTTTTTCAGAAGATGTCGCCGAAGATTCAAAGAACAGAAAGGGCAGATTTGTTTGTGGAAATTCTTAAAGATGAAGCTGTAGGGAGATTGAATGAGTTAGGTAGGGTTTTTTTTTTTTTTTTTTTTTTTTTTTTTCCATTCCATTCTCTGTTTAACCTAGATTAAACCAGACCCCTGACTAAGTA
Source organism: Sechiopsis laciniata (assembly GCA_037833695.1). Taxonomy (NCBI): domain Eukaryota; kingdom Viridiplantae; phylum Streptophyta; class Magnoliopsida; order Cucurbitales; family Cucurbitaceae; genus Sechiopsis; species Sechiopsis laciniata. Next base: position 24,005 of record JBBMKA010008387.1, on the reverse strand, counting down.
ATCATGGGACCATCAACAATTTAAGGCATATCTCTAACAGTTACCTTACAATTGCGTTTACCAATTAGCTGGTAAGTGATGCTGGTCGCTATTTTGAGAGGACATTCTTGAGTCCAGCTTCTATCAAAGCAAGATTTCTTCTTCAAAAATGGATGGAGGATGCTGGATTTAGAACGTTAGATTGGTACATTTTCTTAACTTGAAGAAGTCTTAATATTGTTTTTGAGTCATGTTCATGAACACTTTCAGGCTGAGAAGCTGTAATTTATGAATTCTCTAGTCAGGTTCATGAAATTTGCAGCAGGCGATCAGTTTCGTGCAATATTGAACGTAAGGTGTGTATCATTAAGTTCTTTTTCCATTACACAACTATTAATGAGTGGTGCAGGGCATGATGCCATCTCGATGTCTCACTTGACAAAGGTTTGTTCCCATCTTGGGATCATGTGGGAAAGAAAAAAAAATGTTGAAATCTGATACCATACTGCATATGAGATAGGGAGAAATTCAATTCTATTAATGATCCCAAGATGTACTTATATGCACAATACATCAAATGAATATAACTAACTTAATACACCACTTTAATCAAAATATAACCAACTAATACTATTACATATAGTTTAATAGAGAGTATTTTATATATAAAAATAGAAAATTTTGTTTTACATAGCAAATTCTAATATCTCTATTTTAATTATAATAACTTTTTAAAAAATATTTCATACATACCAAAATATGTTTGATTGAAATTTATAAATTTTACTCGATTAAAACTTATCAATTTTAGAACTATCAATTTAAGAATTTGCTGTATTTGATTTTTTTTTTTTTTTTTTAAATTTTGATAATAGAATTTTTTCTCTTTTTGCTACTAATAAAAAATCCCCAAAAAATATATGAATGAGAGTACAAATATTTAACTTCTAAGTCGTGATAAATATTTTAACTAGTCAAACTATATTTAAGTTCATGTAGATTACAATCTTTGATTTCAAACACATTATACTTTATGCGATATTGTAATTAATCAAATAAAATTCTGAGAGTTAAAATTTCTATATTTCATTTAAATTAATGAGTAAATATATATTTGGAATTATTTTTTCTTTATATGATCATTTGAGAAAGTTCAAAGAGAACAAATAAAAAAAAAACAACTGAGAGAGTCAACACCCCAAAACCCAGGTCTTGTCTGTCATTGCAGTCTTATTGATCAGTAGAGAGGAAATTGATTTCTTCCATTGAACAAAGCCATGAAAAAAAAAACAAAGAACAAAGATAAATGAACAGTAACATAATAAAAACATAAAGTACTGCGGTCGGCGTGCCCTAAATTTACGAATTGGAGGATGACAGTCGACCAACGTTTCTGAGTTTTAGGAAACCCATATTTATTATTATTAATGCATATATCTGTCTTCTCTAAAAACCCACATTCCAGATTTCAACTATAATTCACACCAATCTAAACAACACACGGGTTTTAAATAGTGTCTGAATAAGTTTTTTTAGCACTTTAATTTTGACCAAAAAATGGAATCTTGCTGATCGGTTACTGAATGGACTCAGACCAACACTCAATAACTCAAGTTATGTACGAAAATTATGATTTATGTTTTTTGTTTCGAGCTTTTAGTTTTTGTCTATTTTTTAGGGTTTAAAAAAGTGCAACGTATAGACTCTTTTAAGACATTTTATCTCTCTTTGTAGTTTCCTTAATATTGGTGCAACATGTTTTTAAAATAAAAATGTTGCAACGTGTAGACTTCTAAAACCTTTCTCAATCTTTGTTTTTTTTAATATGGGGGAGGAATAAGTTATGTATGAAAAGACCTTTATAAGATATTTAAGTTATTAATTCTCTCCTTATCGATCCACTTTGAGATGAAATCACATTCAATCTAACAAATATAACACCTTTATAGGATTTAAATTATCATAGAATCGCTTAGTGTCCAAAAATATTTTGAAAAATTAGGAAGTGATGAATTCAATTTATATAATTGCTATATGCTTAAACATTAATTTTTTATAAATTTCATTGACATCCGGATGTTGTAGGATCCTTTTATCTAATAAAATATAACATCTCATAACATCTTTTTCCTTACTTCATGCAACTATATTTTAGTTTACTTAATTGTTGGGCTAACCTTTGTTATTTTATTATAATACGCTCTCGTTAATATTATAAAATAAAGAGATGGATAACAAAAGAGAAAAGGAGATATAGATAACAAAAACACCAAAAAGAAACTGCAAGAGAAACTTCTCCATCTCTACTTCATTACACAAGTTGACTGATTCATCTCTCTACCAAAGCATCAAATTAAACAACTAAAAAAAAAAAAAAAAAAAAACCAGAAACAGTTAAAAAGCCCGATGAAACCCAAACCATATAGATGATCAGTGATGATTAGCACTATTAAAACTCTGAAACGAAACAGAAGACAAGTGATCAACAACTCCAGTAACCGGCGTGGCGAAACGAGGCTCATAAGCAAACCCCTGCAGCACCTCTTCCCCAACATTAACATACGGGCACGGCGGAATCCACTGCCAAATCTTCTTACACATATCATACAACAATGCAGCCTTATCCCAACACCCTCTAATCAAAATCACCAAAAACTCCCCATGCGCCACACACTCGAAGCCGCTCCCCTTCTCCATCTCCTCGAACTGCACGTACAGCTGCTGCGGCATCCTCTCCATCTCCATCCACGTCGTCCCGCATCCCTGCAGCCCCCACACTCGCAAGCTCTTCGGTATGTTCAGCTTGCTCTTCTCCACCGCCGCAATCAGTACCACCTTTCCCCTGCTTTCCACCAGGTTCGGGGACCGCAGGAACCGACGCATCGGCGCTTGGATCTTCCACCAGGTGTTCCCTGGCATGTCGTACGCTAGGATGCTGTACGGGCTGTAGTTCATGCAGTAGAATCTTCCCTCCACGTGCACCATTCGGCTGGACTCGAAGCTGCAGAGGCGGGGGAGGGTTGAGTTTGTTACCCACATCGAGTAGAACCCGCCGCAATCTATGTGGAACGTTTCGGCCGTGAGGTTTTTGACGGCATATGGGGAGATTAGGTCGTCGCCAGCAACGGTTATATCAATGGAAGAGGGGGTTATGGCGAGGCCGATCGAGGGGAAGAGGCGGGGTCTTATTGTTGGGGGAAGTTGGGATAATGTGCCTAGAATTGGGTTTGATAGAATTAGGGTTTTTGGACCTCCGTCGTCCGGTGACCAACAGATTAGCCCGCCGGAGGATGCCACCGGTGAGAATCCCGGGGGGATTAGGGCAAAGGAGAGCCTGTACCATGCCACGTCGTATGGATCGAACAGGTATCTATTCAAAAGATATATTTAGTTTTAACATTTGTTTAGAGAAAACTTCAGAAAAACAAATTGTAAGAAAATAAAATCTGGCTCGAATTTGGCCACATATGAGAAAGAAATCATTAATATAACCTAACTTACTATTAAAGACCAGAGAATAAATTTAAATAAAATATTTTTTAGTTTTTTTTTTTTTGAGAATAAAATATTTTTTAGTTTAAAAATTGGAACCACCAATGTGAAAGTAAATAATATTTTCAAGATATTAGTTTAGGTATATTCACCTAAACATTAAATATATAACTTTTCGAATTTATACAACATATTTAGAAGAAAACTGCCACATACATACTTTTAATCAATTTTATTTTAATTTAACAACTAATTGAACAAATTAGAAGAAAAACGTAAAATATGCTACCATTGAGTCTAATAATATCATATTTTTTTCCATCCAAAATAATATTCGTTAAAATAATTATTCGCTCATCAATTGAACTCATTAAAAATGCACTAAGTTGTTGGTTATTGTTGGAAACTTCATTCTCTTTAATTAGATATGTGGACTACTCATTACTAATTGGTTTTAAGATGCAACTTTATGTTAAAGGTCAAACAGATCAAAGCGAAGCACAACAAAAGTAAACAACATTATTAGTTCTTTTATAGTTAAAAATATACACGTATCCATAGCTAGAATTATGTTTCCGAATATATTTGTGAACTCTAAAATTTAAGAAAAAAGAGTAAAACACAAAAGATAGTATATTATAATGGAGGAATTGAAGGATATACCCTTCGTAGTTGGGGCGGGAGTCTGCTGGAGGAAGCGGGGAGTTGGTATTATTTCTATAAATATGTGTCTTAACACCGGCCTTGAGCTTGAAGAAAATGAACCAATGGCGGCGGTGGGGGGAGAGTTGAAGGTACAATTCAAGAAAGCTGCCGTAGAACAGAAGCCCGTACCATCTCTTACAGACGCAACGGGCGCGAAAGAAGGCCGGCGGGGGAAGAAACGCGACGACCCGATCGAGCAGCCTCTGGGGCAGGTTGCTCCAAATTCTAGTGTCCATTATGGGAGTAGTGACAGTACTGGAGCTTGAAATGTTATGACTGCCGCAATTGGGAGGTGGGAAATTATTGTAGCCAAATGGGAGAGATATGGAGGAGTGTAGAAAGTCCATGTTGTGAGTGAAGCTCATATTTGGAATGAAAAGGGCAAATATGGAAATGGGGTTTTAGGATGTGGGATTGTGGGGAGGGAAATGTGTGAGTTGTTTGTTTATATAGGATGTGGGATTTATTTGTTTGTTTGTGTTTGGTGTTAATTTAATTTAATTTAATTTAATTGGGTGGGGGTTGCTTTTTGTTTGAGTGTGAATGGCAGTGAGTGTGAATGTTGCATCTGTCATTTCGAGTTGTTTTGTCAATGGCCGAGGTAGCAAGGACAACCAACGGGCATCTCTCTCTCTCTTTCTCTCTCATTCTTACAACACTTTGTCCCTCTTTCACACACAATACAAAATCACTGCATTTAACTCTTCTTTAAATTGATTTTCACATCCAATTGGTATATGATAAGGAGGTTTTTCTTTAAAAAAAATAAATAAATAAAATAAAAAATAAGCTGTGGGTTTTTTCAAAATAACTTGGTGTAGATAATCACTTTATAATCTTTATTGCACATAAAAAAAAGGCCAGGAGTCTTTGACGTCTTATAAAATATATGAGTTATTCTTTACTATCAATTAGTTTTGAAATAAAATCTCGCATTATCTAATATGGTATGAGAGTTCTATGTGAATATTCGTCTCCCAATTTTCGATCCCAACTCAAGTAGGTGATTTGGACCCTATTCAAGCGGCTTAGATTGTTTAATCCTACAATATTTAGTTGTAAAAACAACATAAAAATTAATTTTTAGGTATGTGATCACTATGATAAAATCTATAAATTTTTTGTTTTCAAGACCCTCTTGACAATTGTGTAAATCAATGATAAATAGATAAAAAGATTACAACTTACAACTAACTAATAATGAGATAAATAGTCTATTGGAGATGCCTTTTCACCTTGTCTCACATTGGAAATGTGAGAAGTTTTCAACATCGTTAAATGATGACCAACTCTCTGTTCTATCAATTTGTTTTGAAATGAAATTTCATATTCTCTAATATAATTTCTATTTATTATTATATATGTAAATATTATAAGTTCTCTTCCTTTTTCAACGAGTCAGAAGCAGTTTCATGTTTTTTAAGAAAACATTTAAAGTAATTTTAAACCAAATTTTGGTATGCTATTTGGAATTTTATGTAAAAAGTACATATATCAGTAAGAAACTAATTCTAAAGTATTGAAGATATTTGATACAATAGTCGGTGGTCATCATGGATTGAAGATATTTGATACAATTTACCATTACAGCAAAAATGAACTTTTATAAGAAGATTCTCCTAATTTGAAGTTACGGAGATATAGTATAGTTATTTTGAATAATTTCGATTTAAAGTGCCAATGATGATGTCTTTTCAAAGAGCATAGAGACCTTTATCTATATGTTTGTTGTCAAATATTGGGAGATTTGATTAAAATAATTCTTCATTTAAAATATATATTTATTATTCTTTTAAGAGGCCATAGATTCAAAATTCTTCCTATTAGTGACGTGATAGTATTTTAAAGAAAAAGACACAACATTTCTAACCTTTTATATTAGGATATTTCATATAACTTCCAATTACAAATAAGAGAAAATCTCCATAGACAATGTTTTACTATATGAATTATAAGCTGCGTACAAAAATGAAAGCGTAGGTTAAACAATCATATACTCATTTGGGTGATGTAAATGAAATAGAAAGCTAATTAATACCATGGCATTCTATGGACAAAACAGGTCCAAGTTGAAAGAGTATTTACATATTATGCACAAAAAAGAAAAACTTAAAATGATAATAATATGTAAGAAGATTAGTAATTTGAATTTGTACTTTAAAACACAAAATAGCAATGATACACTTTGTATTTCCCAAATAATTGGGGGCCCATGGCCCCTCATTCCCTACCCATGTCCTGCATTCTTTCTGCCACTCTATAATCATCTTTTTTCCTCCTCAACTTTTCATTATTGTTGCCGATATACGTGCTTCAGTAATCCAAATGAATACTAACAAAAATTATAATCTAAAATCTCTTTAAGTAAGACATATATATTTTGTTTTGTAAAAAAAAAACAAAAATTAAAAATAGAAGTTTTGAGTTTTTTTAGCTTTATATTGGTTATTTTATCAACATATTTAACTTACATAACAGAAATTATTATTTGTTTTGATTTCTTATTTTCTTCCACTTCATTACAACTTTAAGTTTTTTATTTTTGTCTTTAAATAAGTTAGAGCTAAAATACATATTGAAAGTGGAGATTTAAACTCCACCTTTTATTTCTAATATATTCTTATTTACCTATAACTTTTAAGCTATGTGTTAATTTCTTTTTCATTGTTTTAATTAACAATAACTGTATTTAAAAATTTAAAAAAAAAACTTATAAATTAAATAAAGTATATTTAACTTATTATTGGGAAGGTGATCGAGTCATGTACCTTCAAGCAACCTAAGATTTATCTCTTAGGGCACGTTTGGGCGACCGGGAAGGGAATGGAAATTTTCCTTCCCGGCATTTGGCCTAGGGGATATTTAATCCTGCTTTACACGGCGCGTGATTCATGAAGCTCGCGTGTTGATTTTTTATTTTTTTTATATAATTCTTTTCAACTTTTCTTGTCTATTCTTTCCTTATCCTTCATTTTTTTTTCATCCTTCCGTTTTCCTTATTAACTTTATTTTAATTTTTATACTTTTTTCCTTAATAACTATGTTTCAATTTTTATTAACTTTTAGGTTCTGCGTAAATTTTATTTCAATTTTTTTAGTCGTATATTTTTTTTGTTCTAGTTTCCAAATAAATATATTCTTTCCAATTTTTATTTATTTTTTAATTACATTTTAATTATAGCATTCTTTTTAGAGGATTTTAATTATAATATTAAACTAGGATTAACCACTCTCTTAAATCATCAATAATTAATGGATATCTTTATGACTAACATCTATTTTAATTTATTTGATCATATTTATTTAATATATGTTACTTATCTGTGTAATATATATATATATATATATATATATATATAAATGTAATATTACTCATGTTCTTTAAATCATAGCAAAAATTATTTATACATTTAAGTTTTTTTGAAAATTTATGCATTTAAATTTTGTTATATAAAAATACATTTGTAAACATTGAATTTATTATTCATGAGTATTTTTAAATACATACATCTTTTTAAATAAAAATATCGTGAATATCCATAACCAATTTATATATCTTAACTTATTTGTTATGTGTTATTTATATGTGTCGTTTTCTTTTTTAAAATGCAATATTTACTCGTGTTCTTTAAACAAGAGTTATAATTATTTATGTATTCTTTTTTGAAATGCAATATTTACTCATGTTATTTGAACGAGAGTTATAATTATTTATGTATTCTTTTTTGAAATGCAATATTTACTCATGTTATTTGAACGAGAGTTATAATTATT
>JBBMKA010008387.1:0-15955 GCA_037833695.1 Sechiopsis laciniata | reverse complement strand
TATCAATTGCTTTTAAAATGCATATTTATCATAAGTTTTCTTGATATATTATGCGCTTTAAAAAAATATTAGAAATTATTATACTTTTGAAATTTATTATATAAAATATATTGATAAATATTGACTTCATAATTCATCAAACTCTTATAAACACATGCATAGTTTTTAAAAATAAATCTAAATACATATTTATATATATATTTGAAGTAATTTCTTTATCATATTTGATAATTTTAATATTAAAATGTACCCAACTTAATTTTTTTTTATTAAAATAACAAATGAATGAATTTTAAAACAATATTGGTAAAAGAATATTTATGCATTTGTAATTTATTTCTAAAATTAATTTTTCATTTAAATTATAAATTAAATTAAATAAATTTCATAACGATTAGAATGTTTATGCCCTGTACTTTAAATAAAATTTGCAATTATTATGCATTTAATTTTTATTGACAATATATATTTAAAGTTTTTTATATAAAAATATATATTTATAGTATTAATTTTATGATTGGGTGATTTTGATTAAAAATTTTTAGTAAATTTTAAGTTTCATTTAAATATTAAAAAAATAAAGTAAATTTCAAAATGATATTCATCCTTATATTCAATTATAAATATTATATTTAAAAAATAAATTACATCACTTCTCTTCCCTTCTCACCAAACACTAATTTATTATCACTTCTCATCTCTTTCTTTCTCACCAAACATAAACTTACTCTCACTTTCTTTCCCATCTCTTCCCTTCCCATCATTTCCCTTCCCAACTCACCCTACCCAAACATGCCCTTATTATATATATATATATATTGAATCAACAATTATTGGGTAAATGATCGAGACATTGACCTTCCAATTTGGATGATGACAAAAAATAAGACTACAAAGATTTATGTTTAAATTAGACTATGAAAGTATATGAATATTTGTTGTCTCAAACCATTATTTTCCAAGTTATGTTTAGATTATAAAAATATTTACAAGTAACTCGTCTCTTACAAATAGAAAAATTAAAGTGATTATGGTTCTTTCATTTATAAGAAATAAGTTCTTAGATGGAATGAAGGGAGATTGAGAGAGAGAAAAAGTCGTGGAACTAGCTCATGCAAAACTGAATAAACAATATATCATTATATATATGACCATCACACTGTGTACATTTGGATAGAGGGTTTTGAAAATGAAAGTTTGAAAGTTATGAAGAAGATAAAACTTTGTGGTTGATTGAATGACTATGAACTCTCATTCAGATTGAAGAGTTACAAGAAATTAGGGTAGAAATGATATTGTATCTGAAATGTTTATAAAAGTTTTATGAAATTTTTTATAAATATATAAATATTTTTTTGGGACTTTTGGGCCAACCCCTCCCAAACTCTCCATCCAATTGCCCCTTCAAAAGAAGAAAAAAAATTAAATAGTGCTTTGTACAACCTACACTTGGAAATAGAGAAGAAGACTTTGAATGTGAATGAGGGAATCCCAATTTGTCAAAATCATCTTCTATAGTTTCGATATTATTGTGGCAAAAAAGCATAATTAAAAGTGGCATAATAAGAAAACATAATTTATAAGAAAAAAAAAGATAATAGTTTAAAAAGTAGAAAGAAAAAAAATGGTGTAGATGGTGTCAGTGAGATCATACGTCCAATCCAATCTCATTTATTGATGGATTTGGTGGCAGTTTTGAGGAGTGGCGTGAACTACCAAAAAGAAAAGTTATGGGTTTGTTTTTTTAATTTTTGAAGACAGAAGTGAATTTTTTGATCTAATCATTCATCTTTCTTTCTGCTACAGAAAAGAGTTCTGAATTTGTTTTTCTTTTTTCTGCAAATCATCATTTTCTCTTTTCACAGCTCTCTTGGCTGTTGTTTGGTTTTGTTAAGGGAAGCCAAAAAATCTCAGTCAGGACATCCATTGTGTTGTTCTTGTCAATCCCCTTTTTTTTCCATTTTGGAAAAAGCACTTTTCTTCACTTTTGGAAACCCCTCCCCTCCTTTAAGAAATCTCCCTTTTTTAGCCTAAAGTTTTGTCTTCTCTTTTGGAAATTTTAGTCTCTCTTCAAGCAACCTTCTTCTCTTCCCATTTACACATCTTTTCCTTCAATTTTCACCTCTTGTCTTGTAAATTTCCTATCTTCTTTACTCTATAGCTACTACCCACCTACATATTACTAACATTAAGTCAACCCTTTTGTTGTTGTTTTAATTCTAATTAAACTCTTTTACCCATAATGATATGGAATTGGGTTTGTTATTTTTAAGCTAGGATGAGGGGCAAAGTTAACACTGTTCGAGATATAAGAATATACATATATACACGAAAATGGGATCAATTTTGTTGCGAAAATGGCATGTGGGATTGAATCAATTACTTTTTTGTGATGGTGTTGAATAAAAATTGTGTTTGGATATTTGAGATACTAGAATTATAAACCAACCATAAGTTAAAGAGTAGAATTTGCGTGCAGCAAGGTGCACCCTCACCATGATGTCACTCATGTGGTACCATCTCATTTTTTATTTTTACTTTATACTTATTATAAAAAAAATTAAAAGTAGAAAAAATGTATGGCTCCACATGAATGACATCATAGTGGGGTGCAGTTTGAGCTACACTCAAATTCTTCTCTACGTTAAATATATAATAAAAATGAGGATGCTTTGGATAGAAGGTTTTGAAAATGAGAGATAATGGTTATGAAGAATTTTGAATGATTACGATAAAATACTCTTTAATAGAGAGGTTATGACTGGCTGTAGAAGAAGATCCTTGTAATAGAAATATTATAAATATTCGTACTATTGGGATGCAAACAAAGTATCCCACATTGGTTAGAAGAGGGGAAGATCACGGGTATATAAGTGATGACAACCATCTCCATTGATATGAAGCCTTTTGGGGAAGCCCAAAAACAAAGCCATGAGGGTCTAGGTCCAAAGTAGACAATATCATATCAATGTGGAGATTCGGGTAGGGTTGTCATCCTTATCAATTGGTATCAGAGCCATGCCCCAAACAGAACCATGTCAGTAAATCGCCCTGGTGTAGGACAAAGACGGTTGGAGCCTGAAGACAAAAATTTGTGGTAGCTTTACTAGACAAATTGACTAGCGGTGTACTCTCAGGAGAAGAGGAGTTAGTCAGATATAATAGTCGTTGCGGAAATCCGGTCTATCTCCATCTAAACGGATCTTCATCTAGATGGATTAACTATTTGAGGGGAGGCTCGATCTTTGTTCGGGGGGAGGGTTGAATCCTCGGGTGCCGAATTAGAAGTTGAGCCCACGGAGAGGCTCGGTAGAACTTTGTTCGAGGGGAGGATTGTTGGGATGCAAACAAAGTATCCCACATTGGTTAGAAGAAAGGAAGATCGGTCTTTGTTCGAGGAGAGGGTTGAATCCTCGGGTGCCGAATTAGAAGTTGAGCCCACTGAGAAACTCGGTGGAACTTTGTTCGAGGGAGGATTGTTGGGATGCAAACAAAGTATCCCACATTGGTTAGAAGAGAGGAAGATCATGGGTATATAAGTGATGATAACTATCTCTATTGATATGATGCCTTTTGGGGAAACCCAAAAACAAAGCCATGAGGGTCTAGGCCCAAAGTGGACAATATCATATCAATGTGGAGATGGAGATTCGGGTAGGATTGTTATCCTTATCAAAAAATACTTGCTTGGATTGAGGGGTTAGTGGTTGTGGCGAAATATTGTCTTTTGTATTCATGGGTTTGTGGGGATTTTTTTGAAAACTTGTGAGAGCCTTTTACTTTTGCTCCATCGAAAGGAGGGGTCGTACCAACCCATACTCAAATCCTCACTGTATCACTATCCAAATACATTTATTCAAACACTCCTTTAATATCTTAACAAGTATTATTGTTTTTGTGGGGATCTTTATCTTTGCATCACATTAAAGAGGTAAGAATACCTTATAACCTCTATTATATTTAAGGGTCACTCCAATAATTTTGAGTTAATACTATATAAAATATGATACTAAAACTTATTAAATACAAGTATGTATTTCATTCCCAAACTAAGACTTAAAAGGAACATGTTGTGAACTCTCACTCGAGTGTAACGTTCAAAATATTATTTTTAATTGATTAGTTTTGCTATAAAACTTATATTTTTCTTTAAAGTATAAATGACAAATGGTAAGTAAAAAAATGGAGGAGCGCTTTTGGTGGCAGGGGACCAATCCCTAAGTCAGGAATTGAGTTGATTTCTTGAAATGGAAGAATGAGATGAGACATGGATTGAACAAATGAAAAGAAGAAAACTCTCGTAATGTCAAACACGAGGAGTACATTTCAATCCCATCTCGTCCTTGTATCAACTCAACTTTTGTATTTTTTGGCTGAGAAATATTTATATAATGTCTGGGCATAATATATAAAATAATGTCTACCTATGTGGTTTAATATAGATCACAATCTATTTTTGTTTATTTTATTTTTTTATATTTTAAATTTAAAATCAAATAGATTGTGGTCCATATTGAGTCACATAGGTAGACATTACTTTATATATAATGCCCGGACATAATGTAAATATTTCTCTTTCTGGCTCTAGATTAATTACTCAAATTTTAACTATCAAATATCCAATTTGAAATTTCTTTTAATTATGGAGTTTTAGAATATAAACTTCTTATATCATGTTTTAAATGCTTTCTCATGAGATCATTCACACATAAGATTGTTTCGTGCTAATTCCACTCAATTTTAAGATTTTTTTTTTTAGAGAGAATTCAATTTTAAGATTTATATAATTAAGCCAACAAACCAAAATTTACATTTTATTGGTACAAGTATAATTATCAATTATTTTTATCTTTATTAATTATAACTGGCATATTTTCAAGATAATTTTTCATTTAGATGTTTTAATCACTTATTCGAGTATCATTTATGAATTGCGTGCGATACACACATACTTTTAAAATTTTAATATAGTCTCTTTATTTTAATAAATCTTAATGTTAATTAAGGGACAACAATTCACCTAGCTCCCTGCCGATTTTTCACTTTGAATATATAGTCCTTAACTATACTTTTATTTGTATTTCCAATAATTTTTAGTTCATTGAAAGAAGTACTACATCTTTTAAATTACACTTGAACACATTTCATAAGCACTTCTTATTGAAGTACTCGAGAAATTATTATGATACCACTAGTTAAAGAACGCGACAATCCACCATCAAAGAATTTTCACATTGGCAGACAATATCATCTATTAAGCCTTCATGACTTTCTCTCTTTTTTCTTTATACAAAATGCCTCATGATAGATGTTAAATTTAACCAATGTGGGACTATACTTTCTATTTCCAACAATTAGTTATTATACTTAGTTTGGAAGTTTTTTTTTTTTTTTTTTTAAATACTGTACTTAGATAAGATGACAGTAATAATTTCAATAAATAAAAGGCACACAACCTTCATAATGATAAAATAAATTTGAAAAACTAAGATATGATAAGTACATCTATGGTGAATATTTGAAAATGTAATAAATAAAATAGAATGGGGCTCCATTATATAAGCTAAAATAATATTTTAATTCTAAAATTGTTTGTTCTCTAAGAAAAAAACAAGATAATGATGATTTCTATATTAATTTTTATGCATTCTTGACCATGATGTCAACGTTTTGATTTTCAATAATTGGGATTGAATATGCAATAAGTCAATTTAAATTTTCCCATTTTTATATACATTTATGGATTGCCCATTTTTAATAGATTTTAAAATTCACCACAATGGCTAAAATTTTAAACTAATTTTATATGAGTTAAATAATAAAAAAGTAATTTGAAATTGAAAGAAAATGACATATACCCACCAAATCAAATTCAACTTTAGGAAAAGAAAGAGAGAAAAAGTTTGAACCGGAAATATCAGTCAAAAGTTTTATTTATTTATTTAGTATTCGATAAGTTCATAAGCAAAAACAAAAAGAGGGCAACCCGAATAATGTATATGACCCAATTTAAGACAAGAACTAAATGTGAGCCGTTAATTTCTGAATAAGCAAACTCAAAGCTTCATATGAGGATCCATTTTCCATGAGAACGGTTCGACACTTTTGTCCCATCTTCTTCACTTTTGATCTGACCTCAACATCATCGCCGCCGTCCATCAACCGCCTCAGCGCCGCCGCTAGCTCCTCCGCTGTCACCAAATCGCTTCCCTCCCTGTAATCGAGCCGCAATTCAACGGCCAAGTCTAATTCCTTCACCATTTCAAAGGCGTTCATTTGCTGCTCAGCATACACCGGCCATGTCGCTATCGGCACACCGAACCACAAGCTCTCTAAAATCGAGTTCCATCCGCAATGAGATATGAACCCTCCAATTGCACTATGACTTAAAACACGAACCTATGAACGAGAAAAAGAAAAAAAAAAACAAACAAACTTTTCTGATGATAACAATTCATATACTTTTTATGCACATTGATACATTATTTTATTTGATAGGCTCTACCTTTATTTTGGTTGGAATATAGATTCAATATCTTAATTTTCATATTAGATGAATTTTAAACCTTAAAATTTGGGGTCTAATAAATTCAATAATTAAAAAAAAAAAAAAAAATGCAGGAGGAAGCGGACATTTGATCAGAGGTAGAGAGAAATAGGTTTATTCACAAAGAAGATGGTGGACCAAATACAATCCTAACAATTCTCACTCTCACTATATATAGATATATAGTAATTTTAATTTAAATACAGGGTCCAAAGTACAATAAAATATTTTAGATTAAGCATTTTTCAATGATTTCAAATCAAGAACAACAGAATCCTTCTTTGTTTTTGAAAGAGCAGCTTTGACGAATGATTCACGTATGATACTCAAGAAATTCCCAAATAATATCGTGGAAGGAAATGGGATTTTTGAGAAAAGGGGTTGGGAACTTCTAGTGAGAATATCTTGAAGTCGTAACCTCAACCAATTGAGCTGTCCATTGTAATAATTTGAAGGGAAATTGCTCCACATAATTTTTTTTTTTTTTTTTTGTCATTTATAATTGTAGCATATTTAAAAAAAAATTTACATTTATAGTAGATTTAAGCTAGTTTTTTTCTTCCAAATTTGCCTCTTGTTGATGGTTATCAATGAACTAATGAAAGACTATTAGTTGAAATTGAAGACTATTAGTGAACCAATTGAAGATTATCAATTGAATTGATTGAATTGTGAGTATTTTAGTCATTTTATAAGAGCCAGTCCAATTTTTTACTATATACATAATTATTTTTAAAATATATGTAAATATATTTTTTGTTATAGATGTAAAAACTCCTAAATTTAATCATTTTTTTTATAACAAATATGAAAATGATTTATTAAACACAAAATTGAAAGCTCATTAGTTAAGTTGATAAAATAAAAAGTATTTGTTTTATAATCACTTAATTTTTAAAAAATTAAAGTTTATAAAGACTACTTCTATCCATAACTTTTTATTTTTATTTTTTATGTTATCAACTTTTTACTTCTATTTTTTTCTTCAAAAAAGCACAATGAAAACTAGTTTGTATTTTTAAAATTACAATAAAAAAACCAAATGATTTCTTAATAAAGATAAAGTCTCTTATCTAAATAATAATAATAAAAATAAAATAAAGATAAAGTCTCTATGCGTAAAACAAGGAGTTAATAAAAAAACAGAAATATTTGTATGCTGCCTTGGCAGCATGCAGCCGCCTACGTGGCAAAATCTGAACCTTTGATTTCTTTTTTTTTAACATTGAAAAAAAAAATTAAAAGTGTGGCCCAGATTTTGCCATGTAGGCGGCTGCATACTGCCAAGACAGCATGCAAATATTCCTCAACACGTACAAATTCAAATAATTATTAAACAAGATTTTAAAATTTGTTATACATTTTATAGAGAGTTGTTATAAATAAAATTAAGTGTAAGAATCTAATGGGATACAAATTTTAAATATTTTGTGAAGTTTAAGAACAGAAATGCAATAGTAATCACATTTTAAAATATTTACATGACGAATTCTAACTACTCTTTAGGCTACTTTATGAACAAGTTGGGTAAATCATAATTATATTTTGAAAAAAGTTAAGTTTGGAGCTTATAGTTTAAAAAACTAAAATTTAATCCATATATTTTGAAAACAGTTAGAATTTAGTCTTACAATTTTAAAAATTAGAATTTAATATCTATGAATTGATAAAATCTACAAAATAATTTTTATTATTATTGTTGTTATTATTATCATTGAAATACTAAAAAACAATCTTTACCATTTCTAATAGTTAGCAAATTGAATATGTGGACATTATTTATTCATGCACCAATGATGATTGTGTGAGTTAAGTGACAGATTATTATGAATAGTTAATGTCTACCTATATAATTCCCAAAGATTACAAGTTATAATGACTAACTTTTAAATTTGATCAAATCATAGGAGCTAAATTTTAATTTTTAAAAATTATAAAATTAAATTTTAACTTTCTTTTCGAGGGAATGAGTCGGTGACGCGATTGGTTCTTTGGTTTGATGTTAATCCATTTTCACTCCATGGTCACGATTTCAATCCCTAATCCAACTCCAAAACTTACGGTAATTAATTTTAAATAGGTAAGTGAATTAAAGTCACAATCTTTTGGTTGCTTGATTTAAGGCTTGTTAACCAAAAAGTCAAATCCGTACTAAATCAATAAGTGTTAGACCCACATAAGTTGAAGTGAAGAAATACTAACCTGAGGGAGCCAGCCACAGACCAAACCCAGCCCCGCCGTGCGTTGCAAAAACCCATCTGGCAACACGTCGTTCACATCCGAGTAGTCATTCGGGTGCTGTGTATAGCTCTTGGGCGGCTCACGCACGGCCCATACGAACCGAAACCCGGCCCGTTCGAGCCCAAACGCAATCTCTCTAATCTGAGCTTTATCAAGACTCCCAATACTGCCAAAGCACAACAAAACAACCGACGCCTCGGGCTGACCGTCGAGCCACTTCAAAACATTCTCATGACCCGACTCAAACGGTTGCCACTGGGCCGGCCCAACCAAATCAAGTATCGGCCCAACAGTGTAAACCGGCGGAACCGCATCCAACGAGCTCAGCGCGTGAGACTCAAGCTCCGTAAACGAGTTTATAACAACGCCCTTCACCTCACCGTACCTACGCCCGTGGTGGGCGTACCAATAATAGCCATCGTTTGTCTTCAACACAGTCGTGGGCAACAAACTCGAAGTCAACGGGTGAGTAAAACTTGGTAAAACGAACCCAGCGTCCGGGTTACGAGTCAGCTCGGAAACTCGGTCCGGTTCCATCTTGGACATTTCGATCATGAGGCTAAGAAAAGTAGCAGGAGATGCAAAGAAGAGGTAGCTGGGAATTTTGAGGTCGTTTGCCACGTCGATGAATGACGTGGTGAACATGTCGACGAAAATTGCGACGACGTGGCCAGAATTTTGGAGGTCGGTGATTGCTTGTTTGGCGCTGGGTTTATAAGACTCAAAAATTAAGGACAAATAACCGATGTGGGAATGGTAGAGATTGGGAGATGGGGGTTTTTGAGATGGTAGATGAATGAATTGGAGGTTTTGTGAAGAGGGATTAGTTGAGAAACGTGATTGGGTGTAGGAATTGATTAAGGGTCTTCCAGGGATGTCGATGCTGAGAAACGTGGCCAAGAATCGAGGGTCGTGATGCACTAATCGGACGGCGAATTCCACCGCCGGAACTAAGTTTCCGATGGCCGGAGTACAGATGAAAACTAGATGGTGCTGTGGATTGGCCATGTTGGGACAACTATGAAAATTTAAGATCTGGAGTTTTAACATAAATTGGAAGGATTTTAACTGGAAGCAGAGTAGTCGGGTTGTTGGGAAAGCAAATTTGTCTATTTCTTAGTCCACAAATTGATGAAAGGGAGTGGTATTTAAATGAGTAGCCGTAAGAATTATTTTAAATGATTAAAAATTTAATTTAAAATAATAATTTATTTGGATGAAGAATTTTTGTAGAATAACTTTAGTCAAAATAGTTGGTTGAGATGTGAATTTTGTAGAAATATTATAGAAATGATTGGTTTTATTTATTATTTTAAGTGGTTAAAAATGAAATCATATCAAAAATTAAACACCCCTCAACAAAATAAAATTTTAAAAATTAATGGATATTCAAAACTTTTAATTTTATGTTTGGTAAATTCATGAATTGAAAAAAAGTTAATAAAAAAGTAGAGGTTATTGACCCTTTATAAAGTTCATTATCAAATAGAGATGAACATAAACTTGTGATTTATCCTTTTTCATTTTAGCATATATTGAATAATTAGAAATAAATTAGTCAATAAGACTCAATAAACAAAGTGAAATGGGCAAACAATTATAGAAGAAATTTTCCATTCCTGGACAATTCACTTCTTTTCACGTGTGAACATGCCTATTTTTCCCTTTTTCAATTCACTTCACATTAATACTTGTTCTTTAGGTATATTGCTAGGGACACACATATGAATCTAGGGCTATATGTTAGGATCAATCCAGCAAAATATAAAAATTAAATAATTAACTACGAAAAATGTATATGATATGAAATTAAGGGCATGTTTGACCCACCAACAAAAGTCTTTATATCTATTATTTGGTGAATTATGCATCATCTTATATTAACTCATTTGGTGAATTTAATGAATTTGGGTTAGTTTTGAGGTTAAGTTAACTAACCATGTAGGGTTTGTGATTATGCTATTATATAAGGCACCATTTAGGTCTCCTTCAACCTTTGAGAGAAATCATAGTTACCAAATTTGAAAGCCTTGAAAACTATAAGATTGATCATCTCATATTCTGAACAGTGGAGTAGGCTAGTCCAAACCACTTTACATCGGTGTGTTAGTTTTCTTCTCTTCCTTTATTTGGTTTGATTTCATCCCTATTAGTCTTGATTTGATTTTGGTTTAAATCTATCATTTGCATCTGATTTTGAGTATAGATCTATCAATTTTGCACTACAATATCATTTGAAACTAGAGCTATAATGTAGTGATTATTTTATAGTTATGTTGGAGGCCTACTTGTGACGTCCGCAAATTGGAGCACACTTTTAAAAAAAAGTTTATGTTAATAAGAGTAATACCTCGACCACATAAATGTATCTTCATAAATCAAAATATCAGGTGAATCCTTCACCCTATTTATTATCGAACTACAAAAATGATAAAAATGTTTATTTGATAATTAATTATGATATGTCATGTCATATAGTATAAAAGCATTCATTCTATATATTTAAAAAATTCTTAGTCTTAAGAATCAGTGGGTTCATTTAATGAAAATAGACCAGCTAGAATATTAAAGGATTTGAGTTTTCAAGTGAGTCTAGCAAAAATTACAAAGGTTGAGTCTTTCATTTTTTGCCCACTGCTAAAAATTAGGCTAACAATTTTGGAGCTTGTTGAATCAAAGAAAATGGAAGAGTTATTGGGATATGGTCTAATTTGTCTAAAGGAAGGAAATGAAAGGGTTGCTAGTGGGCATGGGTCTCGACTGTTTGAGGATTCATTTTTACGAAAGGGGAAGAGGAAGGTTAGGGAGGGGCAGATTATGTCAATGAAATATCTTGAAGCTCCTAAAGGCAAAGAAGGAAGGTTCATGGATGGTAAATGCTTCTTAGTAGAAAAGGGTTGGGTTAGAAAAAATAAAATTTTTAGGGGGCATTTTTTAGAGGATCCTCTGGAGCCCTCGGAAAAAGAAAGTTGTTTGTCACACCAGGTGCCTTGAGCATTTGGAGGGGGTTGCTTGGAGGTTGGGTATTGACCTAGAGACTCTCTCTCTTCATTATGGAGAGAGATTAGTGATACCAATTTATGTGTTTTCTGTTTTCAATTTCCTAGGTTTAAATTTACTTTGCTTGTTGGTTGAGTCCTTGAGTTCGTTGACACCAATTTGAGTGTTGTCGGCTCGAACTGAAAAGAAGTTGGTGGATAAATGGTAGTGTTATCAAGAGTTTTACAGGTTTTCCTCTTGTGAAAGATCTAGTCCATATACGGACTCGATGTTTTTTCCAGCCAGCTTAGTGGGATCATATTCTTTAGTGGAATTTATGTATGCTGGTTTATTCCACATGGTCTCTTAAAATTCAACCTTAAAAGCCATGAATATGGTTATCAAATCTATTTTCTTGAAGTTTTGTTATTTCTTTTGTGTTATGATCATTGTACGAGGAGTTTCTCTCTTTGATAGACGGTTATTTTCTTTAATTTCTCTTTTGTTCGGTCGCGACCCGAATTGTGGGTCTAGTCCAAGTTCTTGTTTTGTGTTGATTGTTTGATTAATGAAAGTTTGTGTTTTTCAAAAAAAATAAAAAGAAATCTTAGTCTTCAATTATATATATATATATATATATCAGTCTTATTAAAAAAATAAAAATAATAATTCTCAGTCTCAATTTCTACAATTCTAAATTTCATAATTTAGATTATACAAAGTATTCCGCGAGAAACTCATTTTAAAACTAGTGCATGATAGACTACCATTTATTTATTTATTTATTTTTAAATGAATGTTGTACTTAATCTTTAATTGACTTTCAAACATCTAAACAGATTTAAGATAATACGGACATCAATACATGATACGTAATCACATGCGTCTTAAAGTAATGCGATTTTTTTTTAATCTAAAGTAATGCGAATTTCAACCCTAGCTTATTGAATAAGATAATATTGTTATTTTAAAGATTATTGGTTCACCTTAAATATGTGATTTTTTTTTTTTTTTAAAGACATCATTTGATTAAAACAAAAATCACTACAAGCACATCTCCTACCATTAAATAGAGACACAAACCTACTCTATTGCCATTAAGAAAATAATAAAATTAAAACACAAGAGGTCAATAGATTAATAGTAATATGGGAACTTAGATTAGTTAAATTTAAAAAATAATTATAAATAAAGTCACTTTTTAAAAAAATTAACAATTAAAGTTATTAGTATTAATGATAATATTGAATAATATATAATATTGTATTAATAAGTATTTATAATACAATATTAAAATGTATTAATGATTATGAATATTAATATTTTAAAGATTGTTTACTTTTGAAATTATTTTGTGAGAATGGCTGCTCGAGTATAATTTTCCTTGTAATATATGTAATTTTGATTTCAGGAAATCAAAAGAAGATATTGGTATTATTGAGGTACAAAAATCCACCAAAATAAAAGGGAGAGAATCCAAATTGGACCCAAAACCCTCCCGAGCAGAAGCCCAAGCCCTAATTAAAGGTTATTCACTGCTTCGCAATCTCTGCCTCACAAATACTTTCCATCTGAACCCAGCCCACTCACAAGACACGATTGGGCCTCAGAATAGGCCCAAGTTTTAAACAACTTACCCAAAATGGGCCCACTCTTCTCAGAAACTCCTGGCCCAAACATTTTAATATTGATTTTATTTATTTATTTAATTTTAATTTTAATTTAATTTTTTTAAAATTTTCTTTCAAGAAACCAGAAATCTTTTCAACCATAGGAATTTCTCTTTCTGCTATTTATACTATCTATCTCCACTGTCTCCTTTTTATTTCTCGACAGCAATAATGTCAATTTTTCATGAAATGATTGTATAGACTTTTTTCATAAATAATTTATTCATTGAAACATGTATTAATCCTTTCTTGTATTTTCAAATTTCAATTTAAAAAAAAAAAAAATTCAAATTTAAAGATTTTAAATTCGAACCCGTCCAAAAATGGTTTTATTTATTTATTTATTATTATTTTTTTAATGTCCAAACATGTTTTGACATGCAAGAAAAAAAGTTATTTTGCATTAGTAACTCCAAAGAGGGTTTAATATTCACCTATCGTATATAGTGTAACCAATCTTGGGTAGATGCAAAAATAAATAGAATTTCAATCACATGTTATACGATCTAATAATCGAGAGGTTAATGGTTTAAAACTGTTCTCTCTCAATATTGTTAAATTTCAAAAAAATTAAATAAAATCCTATATCAGTTTGAAATTCCAGCCTAGTTCAAGAAAGAGATTTTTGTACTTTATATCAGGGTGTATCAAAGAACCACCCTAACAACCCAGACAATCCAACCCAAACTTTACGGATTGAGTTGGGTTATAATTTCATTGGAGTTCGGTTGAGTTATGATTTTATAATTTTTGTTGGTTTAGAGTGGTTCTAGGTTCATAATTTTTCAAGCTCACTTATATGTGTGAATAGAAATTAATTAATAAGATTAAGTTCTTAACCTATTGATAAATAACATGTACTAATACGATATGTAGTTCAGGTTCAAATATAATATCATCTATCTTTTATTTATTTGTTTTTATATTTAAGGAATATGAATACCGTTGTTTTAAAGATAAAAGAAGAGATTAACACAAGATTCAAAAATATTGGATGAAATTGCTCTAATACATAAGGCCGTTAGACCGGTTATAGGATTGAAGACCAACACGAATCTTCAATTAATTTGGGTTGGTCCAAAAAAATTTCCTAACTCATCTAAATGTGGATCATGTACAGCCCTGCTTTATATTAAGAAAAAAAAAAAGCTGTTAGAAAACATGAAGAAGGGTTAATGCATGAACTACACCTGTCTTGAAAATGATATATATATAAACGTTCTCCGATCAAACGAGAAGCACATGAGCCAAAATGGCTGAGATACGCCATCAAAATAAACCGACAAACTTTACCCTCAAATTCCTCCCAAGTATATTTAATAACCCCCCAACGGATCTTTCTTTTAGGGTTATATAAAAAAACCTACATTATTCTCTATCAATATTGCCTGTTGTAACAAAGAAGCTAAGCCTTCACCATGATCACTCAGCGACGTCGTTTCACCACACTCGCACTCGCCCTCGTACTCGTCGCGTTGCTCAAATGTTCGAAGGAGATGGTTGTAGCGGAAAATGGGGTTCCGGCGATTTTCGTGTTCGGGGACTCGCTTGTGGATGTTGGGAACAATAACTTCCTTCAATCAGTTGCGAGGGCTAATTTTTACCCTTATGGGATTGATTTTCGTGGTGGTTCTACTGGGAGATTCTCTAATGGCAAAACTGTTATAGATATGTTTGGTAAATATATATAGTAATTACTTACGTACTGATTAAATATATGGTTGGTTGTTTATAAGAATATGGGTAATTTATATATTGTTAACTTTGATTGCAGTGGACATGCTTGGAATTCCTAACGCTCCGGAGTTTGCGAATCCGGACACTTCCGGAGACAAAATACTTAACGGTGTTAACTACGCTTCTGCAGCTGCCGGAATCCTCGACGAGACCGGCAGAAACTACGTATGTATTCTTCCTCCATTTTTTCTTTGTTATTTTTATTTTTATTTTTTATTTAATTCAAAAAAAAAAAAAAAAAAAAAAATTCATGACTGTCATAGATTGTACCTCATTTAACTATGCTCTTTTGGCTCAAATGATTTTTTCAACTTATAGTAATTTTATTTTTCGTTAAATTTTAAGTTCTACAAATGATTAAGGGTTCTTGTCTAAAACTAATTAATATGTCCATGTGGACTTTGTAAAATTTTGTATTTGGATACTTTTGTTGAGAATGATTGGTTTTGTTTTGTTTTTTTTTTTTTTAGTTTAACAACATTTGTGTCTGGGTATTCAAACTCATGATAACCTCTCTGATTAATATATGTATACTTTTAATTATATAAAAAAAAAATGTATACTTTATATCATTTGAGCTAGGTTTTTTTTTTTTTTTTTTCATATATTGATTTTGTTTTTTAACTTTAATTTGTAACGGCTTTAATCTCTATGTCAACACAAGCATAGTATAACTAACCTAAACATATATTTCTCTTCTAAAAAAAACAAACAAAGACCATACACTTGAACAAGGAGTTAGAATTGGTTCTAATCCCCATATTATGTAGTTATATATATA